>WSYH01001443.1:0-122260 GCA_036426205.1 Ascaphus truei
TCACTGAGGATGTTATGCATAACTGTTGTAGGCATTGCAGGATGGCTTCACCCCTTAATTACCTTTCAGGTTAGTACCCGATAAGGTGATTAAGGGGTTCAGTGTTATGTTAATGCTATTCAAATGTTGTGGCTATTTCTAATGTTGGCAATGGACCCCAAGGATGATGCTGGCGACGGAGCCTTCTTATTGATGAGGTTAGTACCTCATAAAGGGGCCTGTATCTCGGGGGGCAGGGGGTCCCCGGACCTCAAACCAACACGGTTCAGCTCCGAAGACCCCCTGCACATGTACACTATGAATAAAAGATATATATATATATATATATATAGTGACATAGTCCAAAGATGTTAGGCAGCTTTCTGCCCCATTTTAGGTCACAGGGGAAGTGACTGAGCCACTTGAACCTGCGCTGTCAGGACATGCGTCAGAAAGGCGCCGAGATGTGCTGCAGACCGGAGTGACCGGCAGAATTGTCACGGGAACAGTGGCAAAGGAAAAGGAGGAACAAAGGGAAGCTGAATCCTTGAACCAGGATAAAGAGGCTTTGGTTTCTGCACTCCAAGCTGCCCGCCATAATTATGAAGTCCTGTGGCAGGATTTGGTGAAGGAGCGAGAATGTTGGATGAAAGAGCGAGAATCGAATGCCGAGTTACAGAGGTGTATACTTCCAGCTTTACAGGAGTACGAGGCTTTGAAGAAAACAGAGTCTCTCTTACGGAGTGAGCTGGAAGAGGTGACGACTAGTCTGGAAAAGGCCAACATCGTAATTGCCACCATGGATGGAAAACAGATTAAGTCTGACAAATCGATTGCTATCCTAAAACAGAAATACGGGAAGGCTCTACAAGAGGTTCAGGCGCTCAGCACAGAGGTGCAAAACTCACGCCTGGAGGGCCACGGTCTGAACACAGAGCTGGGAATGTTGAAGAAAACCCATGAGATTGTCCTAAGTGAGTTAGAGACTGTAAAGCAAGAAAATGAGAGTCTGAAATTGGAAAATTCAGATTTGACTGACCAAGCAGAAAAAGTAAAGAAACAGTTGACTCAGGAAAAATTAGAAGTGCAGGAAGCACTACAGAATGCATTGATGCACACTCAGAGCCAGCACCAGGAAGAAATGGACGCTCTGAGAACAGAATTGCGACATGTATGCACAAAACAGAATTCTCTCGTGGAGGAACTTAACGTTTTGAAAAAGGAGAGAAGCATTAGAATAATTCAGAAGCACTGCAAAGCTCTTATCCAAGGAAGAAGGGAAAGAGAAAATTATCGGCGTAACGCACCGCAACTATCATCCTACAGGCTGCCTACAGAGGGATGAAAATTCGTCAGTTCAATCGTCGGAATAAAGCAGCCTGTGTTCTTCAATCATTCTACCGTGCCCGCATGGTACGAAACAGATTCCTCATTATGAAAGGAGCAACTATAAAAATCCAGTCTCTGACTAGGATGACACAGAACAGGATTCGCTATCAAACCCTGAGAAATGCGTCACTGGTTATCCAGCGATACTTCCGCCTGAATAAATGTAGGCCTCAGGAAAGAGAGGCCTAAGACTACATGCCTGCCGACTGCAAAGGTAAAATGCCACAGGGTACAGCCGGAGTTAGTGAGAGCTCCATCAATGTGAAGGTGCTCCAGGTAATCAGTGCTTCATCTTCTAAGTACCATATAATTGCCCCAAAGGGAAAATCCCAAATCTCTGAGAGTGATGGTCGTGAGAAAATACATGGCAGTAAGAAGTACCATAAAGGTTCAAAGGTTGCAAAGCAAAAGCGACGAAGGTCAACTCTGGCCTTGAATTTTTCCGGATCTCGCCACTCTGGGCCACAATATAAAGACAAAGACTATCCGGCCCCAGAGTTCCGTCAGAAGCTAAAGAAACAGTCCAGTCATTTGCAGGTTGCAGCGGGTGTTGAAATGAAGTCAGAAGATATAATGGACTGGAAGTCAAGAAAAAAAAAAAAAAAAAGGAAAAATGTTTGGGAATGACCGATTTTTATGTTATATGAGTGGACTATGTCACTTAGCTTTGCAAATAAGCTAGTGTAGTTATGCTATATTAGGCCTCTAGAATAAGCATTTTGTCAATATTACAATGTTATATTGGTTCTCTGTGTTGAAAATATAGCTAAACTACAAATTAATATACAGGGTTGATGGCCCTTAAGATTACAAGGCTGTAGTATAAAAAAAAAAAAAAAATGGTAGCTTACAATATAGAAAAAAAATGCCCTTTTCGGTTGGTAAATATATAATGAGGTTCATATTCTAGAGTAGAAAAACCCAGGGAGGTAATAGAAATTGTCTGGTTTTGTGAATATATTTAGCATATCCTGGGTTGTAAGAATGTGTGCTAGACACTTATTTTTCAAAATAGTTCCCTAATAGAGAGCAACAAAATATGTTTGCCAAGTATAGTCTCTTATGGCGAAACCTATTGTCCATAATTGCCGTGGAAAAAGTTCATATTCGTGTCATGTGAATACTTAATATTGTACTGAGGAGTTAGCTCAAGTATTTCAGATAAGACGCTCACCCCAGTGAGGTCCATGGCCTCTCACCCCAGTAGGTGTGAGCTGGGGAGGGGGATATGTGACATAGTCCAAAGATGTTAGGCAGCTTTCTGCCCCATTTTAGGTCAGAAAGTGCAGGAATAGTTAAAAATGATCCATTCCACAGCTTCCCATTAACTCAGGCTGCTGGATGGAAAATCCAGACCACAGATTACAATGGCTCTAGTTCTCCCTCACCTGCTCTTCTAATCACATGCACAGGTATTTAGAGCAGAGAGGTTTTGCATTTCACTCTCTCTCCTTAGAGCCTGGAGGCTGGGGGTATCGCTGCTCCCCTGTTTCCAGTTTCGGGGTGGACGGCCCCTCCAAGTATCACAGTACCAGAGGATTTGCCTGGACACTTGGGACCGTGTTCCCACCACGAACAGATAAGACAAAACAAAATGTTTATTGCTGTTGCTAAAAGACTGTGCTGTATCTAGTGACCCTAAATGAGAGGGCATTGTTTTAAGCTGGGGAACCAGGTTAGTTGGCCCAGTTAGTTCGCAGTTAGAGGCTGATTCTGATGTGTAGTTAGTTCCCTGAAAGGGATAGGATTTCTTTATATGATTTGGTTTTTATTTCTTAAAAGTGACACTGTGTGAAATGCTATGACACTGATATAAGGGAACCGCTGAATGAAAATGTCTGAGTGCCTCTAACCTACACATGTTAAAGCTGCAGTACCTTACTTGGATGAAAATAAAGCAGGCAGAAGCCTGAGTTAAGCAGCAGTTCCCTAATAGAGAGCAACAAAATATGTTTGCCAAGTATAGTCTCTTATGACGAAACCTATTGTCCATAATTGCCGTGGAAAAAGTTCATATTCGTGTCATGTGAATATTTAATATTGTATTGAGGAGTTAGCTCAAGTATTTCAGGTAGGATGCTCACCCCAGTGAGGTCCATGGCCGCTCACCCCATTAGGTGTGAGCTGAGGAGGGGGATATGTGACATAGTCCAAAGATGTTAGGCAGCTTTCTGCCCCATTTTAGGTCAGAAAGTGCAGGAATAGTTAAAAATTATCCGTTCCACAGCTTCCCATTAACTCAGGCAGCTGGATGGAAAATCCAGACCACAGATTACAATGGCTCTAGTTCTCCCTCACCTGCTCTTCTAATCACATGCACAGGTATTTAGAGCAGAGAGGTTTTGCATTTCACTCTCTCTCCTTAGAGCCTGGAGGCTGGGGGTATCGCTGCTCCCCAGTATCCAGTTTCGTGGTGGACGGCCCCTCCAAGTATCACAGTACCAGAGGATTTGCCTGGACACTTGGGACCGAGTTCCCACCACGAACAGATAAGACAAAACAAATGGTTATTGCTGTTGCTAAAAGACTGTGCTGTATCTAGTGACCCTAAATGAGAGAGCATTGTTTTAAGCTGGGGAACCAGGTTAGTTGGCCAGCAGCTGTTAGAGAGACTGATTCTGATGTGTAGTTAGATCCCTGAAAGGGATAGGATTTTGTTTATATGATTTTGGTTTTATTTCTTAAAAATAACAGTGTGGGAAATACTGTAACACTGAAATGAGTGAACTGCTGAATGAAAGTATCTGAGAACCTCTAATCTACACTTGTTAAAGCTGCAGTACCTTACTTGGATGAAAATAAAGCAGGCAGAAGCCTGAGTTAAGCAGCATAATACTTTGCATGATCCTGTTTTTTGTATAAATAACACTAGAAGACTGTGTCGGGGAGAACCCAGACAGACGTCAGCGCTACAAAAGAGGGGCGTTTGTCACAGTGTATACCGGTATTACCTCTCTGGGCGTGTATGTGTATACCGGTATTACCTCTCTGGGCGTGTATGTGTATACGGTATTACCTCTCTGGGTGTTGTGACATAGTCCAAAGATGTTAGGCAGCTTTCTGCCCCATTTTAGAGCAGAAAGTGCAGGAATAGTTACAAATGATCCGTTCCACAGCTTCCCATTACCTCAGGCAGCTGGATGGAAAATCCAGACCACAGATTACAATGGCTCTAGTTCTCCCTCACCTGCTCTTCTAATCACATGCACAGGTATCTGGGTTGTAAGAATGTGTGCTAGACACTTATTTTTCAAAATAGTTCCCTAATAGAGAGCAACAAAATATGTTTGCCAAGTATAGTCTCTTATGACGAAACCTATTGTCCATAATTGCCGTGGAAAAAGTTCATATTCGGGTCATGTGAATACTTAATATTGTACTGAGGAGTTAGCTCGAGTATTTCAGGTAGGACGCTCACCCCAGTGAGGTCCATGGCCGCTCACCCCAGTAGGTGTGAGCTGGGGAGGGGGATATGTGACATAGTCCAAAGATGTTAGGCAGCTTTCTGCCCCATTTTAGGTCAGAAAGTGCAGGAATAGTTAAAAATGATCCGTTCCACAGCTTCCCATTAACTCAGGCAGCTGGATGGAAAATCCAGACCACAGATTACAATGGCTCTAGTTCTCCCTCACCTGCTCTTCTAATCACATGCACAGGTATTTAGAGCAGAGAGGTGTTGCATTTCACTCTCTCTCCTTAGAGCCTGGAGGCTGGGGGTATCGCTGCTCCCCGGAATCCAGTTCGGGGTGGACGGCCCCTCCAAGTATCACAGTACCAGAGGATTTGCCTGGACACTTGGGACCGTGTTCCTACTACGAACAGATAAGACAAAACAAAACAAATGTTTATTGCTGTTGCTAAGATGTTGATGGTGTCCTATATCTTGTTCCATCGTCGGAGAGGTTAGACCGCTTTCTGGCCCCATTCGGTCCGGCCCGTTCAGGAATGTTAATAAATTATCCGTTCCACAGCTTCCGCAGTCCTCCGCAGCTGGGATGGAATATCCAGACCACAATTAACACTTTCTCTAGTTCTCCCTCACCTGCTCTTCTAATCACTGCACATGTCATGTGAGCATAGAGGTTTTGCATTCACTCTCTCTCCCTTAGAGCCCGGAGCTGGGGGTATCGCTCTCCCCGGAACTCCAGGTTTCGGGGTGGACGGCCCCTCCAATATCCATGTACCAGAGGATTTGGCCTGGACACTTGTACCGAGTTCCCTGGGACCGACAACAGATAAGGAACACAACAATGTTTATTGCTTGTTCTCTAAAAGACTAGTTCTTTATCTAGTGACCCTAAATACTAGAGGCATTGTTTTAAGCTGTGACCAGTTGTTGGGGGCCAGCAGCTATTATATAGACGATACTGATCGAGTTGGGTAGTTAGATCCCTGAAGGGATGATTTTGTTTATAGATTTTGTTTTTATTTCTTAAAAATAACATTGTGTGTGCAATACCTGTAACTGTTGAAATGAGTGAACTGCTTGACTGAAAGTATCTGAGTACCTCTAATCTACACTTGTTTAAAGCTGCCGTACGTTACTTTATAAATAAACAGACAGAAGCCTGAGTTAAGCAGCAATAATACTTTGCATATCCTTTTTTGTGTATAAATACCCTAAAAGACTTTGTCGGAATAACCCAGACAGACGTCATCGCTACAACATGGCGTTTGTCCACATATGTGTGGAGAATGCGGGTCGACAACCTAAAAGTCTGTTGTGTTTGCAAATAAATGCGGGGGTTTCAAATGGGCCGCCCCGCTAAACTAAAGTACAGATTCTTGAGTTACAGTCTGTCCCACTTTGTATATATCAGTTGTGTGTGGGGGGGGTGCTCTAAGCATACACAGAGAATTGTGCAAGGGTGTGGGATGCAATATCACCCTGTGGGGTAAAAAACCCAAACTGAAAACCAAAAGTTTTGCTGTAGGAAAAAAAAAAAAAATTGCATCTAGCAATTGCTGTATGTAAGTTGCTGAGTGAGTTAAATTGCAGTCTATTCAAATTGTCCCTGCCGGGTTTCTAAAATGCCGATGTGAAATGTTTGTTTTGCAATGCAACGTAAATGCTGAAAAACAGTGTCCCTTCAGGTCCATACGATGATGTGAGAGCGACTCGTATGTGGCCCCGGGAGGAGAGCGTACCCCCAGATGAATTTATTATGCTGGGCTGTCGTGAATATAGGTCCATGGAAGATTTGTGGTCCCAAATGTTTCAAAGAACCACCTGCAACGCAATCAACGCCCTGTGAGGTGCAGCAAGCAAGAATGTTAAGCCTACCAGTGAGTGTGTGGCCCACACCACTGTATCTTCTGCAGCTAATAAATCAAAAAGAAAGAAGAAGAAAAAGACAACTGTTTTCCTCATATCACAGGGTAAGTGACCGAGCCACTTGAACCTGCGCGGTGTCAGGACATGCGTCGAAAGGCCCGAGATGTGGTCCTGCACGACCGGCGTTGACCGGCCTTTGTTACTGGAACAGTTGCAAACGTGAAAGGAGGAGCAAAGGGAGCTGAATCCTTGGAACCAGGATAAGAGGCTTTGTTTTTCTGCTCTGCACTCCAAGCTTCTCGCTCATGAATGAGTCCTGTGGCAGATTTGGTGAGAGGTCGAGAATTGTTGTAGAAGGTGCAAGAAGCGAACGCGAGGTTGCAGAGTGTGTATCCTCCAGCTTTTCAATGTCACAGGCCTTTGAAGAAACAAGTCTCTCCTACCGGGTGAGCTGGAAGAGGTGACCGACTAGCTCTGGAAAGGCCAACTCGTAATTGCCAGCATGTATGAAAAACAATTAAGGGCCTCAATCAGTAGCCCGATAACGGCTTTTCTCCGGCATTTTATAGCCTTTTTTTGCCCTCCTATTCAGTAAGGCCCGATAAGTGGGAAATTATCGCAACTTTTTCTTCCGAAAAAACTTTTTTTTCGGCCACCACGGCTGCCGATACAACCACTATCGGGACTTTTTTTTTGTCCCGCTGAATCGTCATAAGTCCCATCAGCTTTCGGTGGCTGGATCGCAGCCAGATTGAGAGCTTTTAAATTAATGGCCAATCCACCCGCCAACTAAATTTGGCAACTTGCTGAAGGAGAGCATCGGCAAGGGCGACACTTAGGAAAAACAGCCCTTTTTCCTGCCTGTGGTGATGCGGGGTCTCCGGAGCTGATCCCACACACCAGAAGCCCCCCGCATGCATCCGAGGCAGGAAAAAGCATTTAAAGCCACTTCATTACCTTAGGCGGCTAACCGCAGGCAATGGAAGGGTTTACCCCCTGGCCAGCGTTATTGTGGTAGCGGATGGTGGAGGGGTATTGGCCCTGGGTGTGAGTTTTAGACTGCGGGGGGTGATGCGGGGGGTGCACTTAACCACCCTTCACGACCGTGCGGTTAATACCGATAGCCAATCAGATGGCTTTTGCTGCTATTGCGCTTTAAGAAACTTCATGAAATGACACATGCGACTCACATGTGACTTAACTGAACCAATCAGAGTAGGGATGCGAGTCTCCACGCTCTGATTGGCCTGGCGTTACCTGTTATCTGGCCATGTCTTCAGTTCATCGTTTATCTTAAAGGCAATAGCAGCAAAGCCATTCTGATGGCTGTGCTGGCCTTGCCTTAAGTGCGTCATCAATTTTTTACAATCGGCCAAAACACATGGTTTCACGCCCAATCAGGCCGCTGGGACCATATGAATACAAATTGACGTTCATATGCCTTTAAAAACCTTATTCGTCTCATTTTGAAGCGATGCCGGGAGATGACTTCCTCCTGAAGATTGAAGACCAGGCGATAACACCGGAATCAAGAAACCCCAGGAAAAGGTATTGTAAGTACAGATTCATATTATAAACTAGTACAACAACCGCTTGATTGTCATGTTTTAATTATTTTAATGTTGATTGTTTATGTTTTTTTCTTTTATGGTGTCCTGTTCCTGGATGCGGTCGTGGATTGTTTCTTGATTTCTTTCTTTGGCTTGCTTCCTGGATTGGTTCCTGGCACTTTCTTGATTGGTTCCTGGTTGGTTCGTGAATTTGGTTCCTCGGATGTGTCTGGATTTGTTCCGCTGGGTGTCGTGGATTGTGTTGTCGTGGATTGGTTTCGTGAGTAAGCTGATCACCGGGAGTCGGTGGGGGCAAGTCAGGTAAGTTTAAATAAAAAATGTACTTATGTAACCTGTTTTTTGTGTTGCTTTTTATTCATGGTTTTTCATTTTTTTATAATGCATACTCAATTTCTCGTCCACTGTGTATTTGCATGTCGTTTATGTAGTGTAACAATATATATAGGGTAGAAATGATGTTTGTTGAAGCTTCTAATTCTGTTTGTTAATCATTGTGGCTATCTTGAATGTGTGCTAAATGTATTTATTTTAGACGATGTAATTTTTGGGCTTCCATGGCCGTACAGTAGGGATATGGAACATCTTGCTTTATTAATATGTAATTGTTGGTGCACTTTTGACTAGGTTTTTGAAGTTGTTCTCTGTTTAGGATAGCTTTAGTTCATTTTGTATTGGTATGGGTGGTATTTAATTGTTATGGATGTAATTGATGTGTGTAATTCATTGATGGTGAGTTTATTGTATTAAATATATACTTCTGTGATATGTATGGCGATGAGTGGCATTATTTGTATTGTTAACCTTGATTGGCAAGCGTGCACATCAGTTTTACATGTTATCTACATGTATACACACTGTAAATGCATGTTTTTTATGAGGCCTGTGAGCCTACAGATTGAATTATTAATGGAATTTGGTTAGGCAATTGGTTTTTATTTCACTGAGGATGTTATGCATAACGGTTTTAGGCATTGCAGGATGGCTTCACCACCCTTAATTACCTTTCAGGTTAGTACCGCATAAGGTGATTAAGGGGTTCAGTGTTATGTTAATGCTATTCAATGTTTGTGCTATTTCTAATGTTGGCAGGGACCCCAAGATAGGATATCGGCGACGGAGCCTTCTTATTGAGGAGGTTAGTACCTCATAAGGGGCCTGTATCTCGGGGGCAGGGGGTCCCCGGACCTCAACCAACACGGTTCAGCTCCGAGACCCCCTGCACATGTACACTATGAATAAAGTTGTTTTTAAATACTTTTTTTTGCCGAAGTTTGCGCTGAGAGAGCGGCTTGTCTCTCTCAGCTGCAAACATCTATCGGCACCAAGGCTTAATCGTAGCCTTATCGGGAGCCAGGCTGTATCGCACAGCTCATCGGCGCTTGCTTTCGCAGTGCTTCAGCAGGGATCGGAAGGATTCGGCCCTTACTGAATACTGCGAGGGCAAAATCGCCACAAAACATTTTCCGCAATCCGTGCCGAAAATTTTGTATCGGGGCTTCTGCATGAGGCCCTAGTCTGACAATTGATTCTATCCTAAAACAAAATACGGGAATGCTCTACAAGAGTTCATGCGCTCAGCGCAGAGTCCAAACTCACGCCTGGAGGCCACGGTCTGAACACAGAGCTGGGATGTTTGAAGCAACCCATGAGATTGCCCCTAAGTGAGTTAGAGACTGTAAAGCAGAAAATGAAGTCTGAATTGGAAAATTCAGATTTGACTGACCAGCAGAAAAAGTAAAGAAACAGTTGAACTCAGAAAAATTAGAAGTTGCAGGAACACTACAGAATGCATGATGCACACTCAGAGCCAGCACCAGGAAGAAATGGGACGCTCTGCATATAGAATTGCGACATGTATCACAAAACAGAATTCTCTCGTGGAGGACTTAACTTTTTGAAAAAGGAAAAAACATTAGAAAAATTCAGAAGCATCTGCAACTCTTATCCAAGGAGAAGGGAAAGAGAAAATTATCGGCGTAAACGCGCCGCAACTATCATCCTACAGCTGCCTACAGAGGGATGAAATTTGTCAGTTCAAATCGCCGCGAATAAAGCAGCCTGTGTTCTTCATCATTCTACCGTGCCCGCATGGTACGAACACAGGTTCCTCATTATGAAAGGACAACTATAAATCCAGTCTCTGACTAGGATGACACGAACAGGATTCGCTATCAAACCCTGAGATGCGTCACTGGTTATCCATGTGTATTACCGCCTGAATAAATGTAGGCCTCATGAAAGAGGTCCAAGACTACATGCCTTCCGGCTGCAAGGTAAAATGCCACGGACAGCCGAGTTAGTGAGAGCCCCATCAAGGTTGAATGCTCCGGTGTTCATTCTTCTAAGTACCATATAATGCCCCAAAGGGAAAATCCCAAATCTCTGAGAGTGAGGTCGTGAGAAATACTGCAGTAAGAAGTACCATAAAATGTCAAAGGTTGCCAAAGCAAAAGCGACGAGGTCAACCTGGCCTTGAATTTTTCCGGATCTCGCCACTCTGGGCCACAATAGAAGACAAAAGACTATCCGGCCCCAGAGTTCCGTCAAAGAAAGTCAGAAACAGTCCGTCCATTTGCAGCAGTTTGCTGCGGGTGTTGAAATGAGTCAAATGTAATGACTGGAAGTCAAAGAAAAAACAAAAAGGAAAAAATGTTTGGGAATGACCGGTTTTTATGTTTATGAGTGGACTATGTCACTTACTTGCAAATAAGCTAGGTTAGTTATGCTATATTAGGCCTCTAAATAGCAGTTGAAATATTGCAATGTTTATTGTGTCTCTGTGTTGAAAATTAGTCTAAACTACAAATAAATATACATGTTATGGCCTTAAGATTACAAGGCTGTAGTATAAGGGGAAAAAAATAGTGGTAGCTTACATATGAAAAAAAAATGCCCTTTTCGGTTTGGTAATATAATAATGAGGTTCATATTCTAGAAGAAAAACCCAGGGAGGTAATAGAAATGTTCTGGTTTTGTGATATATTTAGCATATCCTGGGTTTAAGAATGTGGTGACTAGACACTTATTTTTCAAAAGTTCCCTAATAGAGAGCAACAAAATATGTTTGCCATAGTAGTCTCTTATGACGAAACCTATTGTCCATATTGCCGTGGAAAAAGTTCATATTCGTGTCATGTGAATACTTATATTGTACTGAGGAGATAGCTCAAGTATTTCAGGTAGGACGCTCACCCCAGTGAGGTCCATGGCCGCTCACACCCCAGTAGGTGTGAGCTGAGGAGGGGATAGTACATAGTCCAAAGATGTTAGGCAGCTTCTTCTGCCCCATTTTGAGGTCAGAAAGTGCAGGATAGTTAAAAATGATCCGTTCCACAGCTTCTAGTAACTCAGCTCAGGCACTGGATGGAAAATCCAACCACAGATTACAATGGCTCTAGTTCTCCCTCACTGCTCTTCTAATCACATGCACAGGTATTAAGAGCAGAGAGGTTTTGCATTTTCCACTCCTCCTCCTAGAGCCTGGAGGCTGGGGGTGATCGCTGCCTCCCCGGAATCCAGTTCGGGGTGGACGGCCCCTCCAAGTATCACAGTACCAGAGGATTTTGCCTGACACTTGGGACCGAGTTCCCACCACGAACAAATAAGACAAACAAATGTTTATTGCTGTTGCGAAAAGACTGTGCTGTATCTATGACCCTGAAATAGAGAGCATTGTTTTAAGCTGGGGAACCAGGTTGTTGGCCACAGCTGTTAAGATACTGATTCTGATGTGTAGTTAGATCCCTGAAAGGGATAGGATTTTGTTTATATGATTTTCGTTTTTATTTCTTAAAAATAACAGTGTGGGAAAAGCTGTAACACTGAAATAGTGAACTGCTGAATGAAAGTATCTGAGTACCTCTATCTCACCTTGTTAAAGCTCAGTAACCCTTACTTGGATGAAAATAAAGCAGACAGAAGCCTTAGTTAGCAGCATAATACTTTGTCATGATCCTGTTTTTTTGTATAAATAACCCTAGAAGACTGTGTCGGGAAAACCCAGACAGACGTCAGCGCTACAAAAGAGGGGCGTTTGTCATATATGGTGGAGAATGCGGGTCGACACTAAAAGTCTGTGGGTTGCAAATAAATGCGGGGTTTCAAATGGCCGCCCAGCTAAACTAAAGTACAGATGCTATGAGTGAAGTCGGTCCCACTGTGTATATCAGTTGTGCTTCTAGCATACACAGAGAATGTGCGGAGGTGTGGATGCATAGCACCCTGAACCCAAACAACAAAACACCAAATGTTTTTGCTGAAGAAAAAAAAAAAAATTTGCATCTAGCAAGTGCTGTTTGTAAAGCTATGCCTTTTGCTGAAGTGAATAAATTTGCAGCTAGCAGTGCATGTAGTAAGTTGCTGAATGAGTGAAATTGCAGCTAGCAAATTGTCCCTGCCGGGTTTCTAAAATGGCCGATGTGAAATGTTTGTTTTGCAAATGCACGTAATCTTGAAAAACAGTGGTCCTTCAGCCATACGATGATGATGACACGACTCGTATGTGGCCCCGAGGAGATCCGTACCCACGAGAATTTAGTATGCTGGTCCTGTCTGTGAAGTAGGTCACCATGGAAGATGTGTCCCCCAAAATTTTCAAAGACAACGCTGCAAAAGCAAGCAACGCCCGTGAGTGCAAGCAAGATTGTGAAGCTAACCAGGTGAGTTTGTGCCCAGCACCACTGATATCTCTGGAGCTAATAAAGATCAAAAAAAGAAGAAGAAAAGACAAACTGTTCCTCAAGTTCACAGGGGAAGTGACCGACCACTTGAACCTGCGCTGTCAGACATGCGTCAAAAGGCGCCGAGATGTGCTGCAACCGAGTGACCGGCAGAATTGTCACGGGAACATGGCAAAGGAAAAGGAGGAGCAAGGGAAGCTGAATCCTTGAACCAGGATAAAAGGCTTTGGTTTCTGCACTCCAGCTGCTCCCATGATTATGAAGTCCTGGCAGGTTTGGTGAAGGAGCGAGAATGTTGGAAAGAAGTGGTGCAAGAAGCGAACGTCGAGTTACAGAGGTGTATACTCCGATCTTTACAAGAGTACGAGGCTTTGAAGAAAACAGAGTCTCTCTTACGAGTGAGCGGAAGAGGTGACGACTAGTCTGGAAAAGGCCACATCGTAATGCCAGCATGGATAAAACAGATTAAGTCGACAAATTGATTGCTATCCCTAAAACAGAAATACGGAAGGCTCTACAAGATTTCTCGCTCCAGCGCAGAGGTGCAAACTCACGCCTGGAGGGCCACGGTCTGAAACACGACTGGGAATGTTGAGCAAACCCATGAGATTGGCCCTAAGTGTTTAGAGACTGTAAAGCAAGAAAATGAGAGTCTGAAATGGAAAATTCAGATTTGACTGACCAAGCAGAAAAAGTAAAGAAACAGTTGACTCAGGAAAAATAGAAGTGCAGGAAGCACTACAAATGCATGATGCACACCAGAGCCACCCAGGAAGAAATGGACGCTCTGAAATAGAATTGCGACCATGTATCACAAAACAGAATTCTCTCGGGAGGAACTTAACGTTTTGAAAAGGAGAAAAACATTAGAATAATTTCAGAAGCACTGCAAAGCTCTGATCCAAGGAAGAAGGGAAGAGAAAATTCGGCGTAAACGCGCCGCAACTATCATCTACGGCTGCCTACAGAGGGATGAAAATTTGTCAGTTTCAATGCACGCCGAATAAAGCAGCCTGTGGTTTCATCATTCTAACTTCTACCGTGCCCGCATGGTGACTAAACAGGTCCTCATTAAGAAGGAGCAACTATAAAATCCAGTCTCTGACTAGGATGACACAGAACAGGTTCGCTATCAAACCCTGAGAAATGCTCACTGGTTATCCAGCGTACTTCCGCCTCGAATAAATGTACCTATAAAAGAGGTCCAAGACTACATGCCTTCCGGCTTGCAAAGGTAAATGCCACAGGGTACAGCCGGAGTTAGTGAGAGCCCCCATCAAGGTGAAGGTTCTCTCCAGGTGCTTCATTTCTTCAATACCATATAATGCCTTGCCCAAGAAAACAAATCTCTGAGAGTGATGGTCGTGAGAAAATACATGGCAGTAAGAATACCATAAAGGTTCAAAGGTTGCAAAGCAAAAGCGACGAAGGTCAACGCTACCCTTGAATTTTTCCGGATCTCGCCACTCTGGGCCACAATATGAAGACAAAGACTATCCGGCCCCAGAGTTCCGTCAGAAGCTAAAGAAACAGTCCAGTCATTGCAGTTGCTGCGGGTGTTGAAATGAAGTCAGAAAATGTAATGGACTGGAAGTCAAGAAAAAAAAAAAAGGAAAAAATGTTTGGAATTGACCGGTTTTTATGTTTATGAGTGGACTATGTCACTTAACTTTGAATAAGCTAGTGTAGTTATATCTATATTAGGCCATCTAGAATAGCATTTTGAAATATTGCAATGTTATATTGTGTCTCTTCTTTGTTGAAAATGTAGCTAAACACAAATTATATACAGCGTTGATGGCCCTTAAGATTACAAGGCGTAGTATAAGGGGAAAAAAAATAGTGGTAGCTTACAATATGAAAAAAAATGCCCTTTTCGTTGGTAAATATATATGAGGTTCATATTCTAGAGTAGAAAAACCCAGTGAGGTAATAGAAATTGTCTGGTTTTGTGAAAATTTAAGCATATCCTGGGTTGTAAGATGTGTGCTAGACACTTATTTTTCAAAATGTTCCCTATAGAGAGCAACAAAATATGTTTGCCAAGTATAGCCTCTTATGACGAAACCTATTGTCCATAATTGCCGTGGAAAAGTTCAATTCGTGTCATGTGAATACTTAATATTGTACTGAGGAGTAGCTCAAGTATTTCAAGTAGGACGCTCACCCCAGTGAGGTCCATGGCCGCTCACCCCCAGTAGTGTGGAGCTGAGGAGGGGGATATGTGACATAGTCCAAAGATGTTAGGCAGCTTTCTGCCCATTTTAGGTCAGAAAGTGCAGAATAGTTAAAAATGATCCGTTCCACACAGCTTCCCAGTACTCAGGCAGCTGGATGGAAAA
This sequence comes from Ascaphus truei, assembly GCA_036426205.1. Classification (NCBI taxonomy): domain Eukaryota; kingdom Metazoa; phylum Chordata; class Amphibia; order Anura; family Ascaphidae; genus Ascaphus; species Ascaphus truei. The sequence goes on from WSYH01001443.1 coordinate 15,236, forward strand.
TCCAGACCACAGATTACAATGGCTCTAGTTCTCCCTCACCTCTCTTCTAATCACATCCACAGGTATTTTAGAGCAGAGAGGTTTTTGCATTTCACTCTCTCTCCTTAGAGCCTGAGGCTGGGGGTATCGCTGCTCCCCAATCCAGTTCGGGGTGGACGGCCCTCCAAGTATCACAGTACCAGAGGATTTTGCCTGGACACTTGGGACCGAGTTCCCACCACGAACAATAAGACAAACCAAATGTTTATTGCTGTTGCTAAAAGACTGTGCTGTATCTATGACCCTAAATAGAGAGCATTGTTTTAAGAATCGGGGAACCAGGTTAGTTGGCCAGCAGCTTTAGAGAGACGGTTCTGATGTGTAGTTAGATCCCCTGAAAGGGATAGAGTTTTGTTTATATGATTTTCGTTTATTTCTTAAAATAACAGTGTGGGAAATGCTGTAACACTGAAATGAGTGAACTGCTCAATGAAAGTATCTGAGTACCTCTAATCTACACTTGTTAAAGCTGCAGTACCTTACTTGGATGAAAATAAAGCAGACAGAGCCTGAGTTAAGCAGCATAATACTTTGCATGATCCTGTTTTTTGTATAAATAACCCTAGAAGACTGTGTCGGGAAGAACCCAGCAACGTCAGCGCTACAAAAGAGGGGCGTTTGTCATATATGGTGGGAATGCGGGTCGACACTAAAAGTCTGGTGGGTTTGCAAATAAATGCGGGGGTTTTCAAATGGCCGCCCAGCTAAACTAAAGTACAGATCTATGAGTGAAGTCTGTCCCACTGTGTATATCAGTTGTGCTTCTAGCATACACAGAAGATGTGCGAGGTGTGGATGCAATAGCACCCTGAACCCAAACAGAAAACCAAATGTTTTGCTGAAGAAAAAACAAAAAAAAATTGCATCTAGCAAGTGCTGTTTGTAAAGCTAATGCCTTTGCTGAAGTGTCTAAATTTGCAGCTAGCAAGTGCTGTATGTAAGTTTGCTGAAGTGAGTGAAATTGCAGCTACAAATTGTCCCTGCCGGGTTTCTAAATGGCCGATGTGAAATGTTTTTTTGCATGCACGTAATCTTGAAAAACACGTGTCCCTTCAGGCCATACGATGATGATGACGACGACTCGTAGTTGGCCCCGGGAGAGAGCCGTACCCACAGATGAATTTAGTATGCTGGGCCTGTGTGAAGTAGGTCACATGGAAGATGTTTGTCCCAAAATTTCAAAGACAAACAGCTGCAAAAAGCAAGCAACGCCCTGTGAGTGCAAGCAAGAGTGGAAGCTACCAGTGAGTGTGTGCCCGCACCACTGAAATCTCTGGAGCTAATAAAGCAAAAAGAAAGAGAGAAAAAACAACTGTTCCTCAAGTCACAGGGGAAGTGACCGAGCCACTTGAACCTGCGCTGTCAGGACATGCGTCAGAAAGGCGCCGAGATGTGCTGCAGACCGAGGTGACCGGCAGAATGTTCACGGGAACAGTGGCAAGGAACAGGAGGAGCAAAAGGGAAGCTGAATCCTTGAACCAGGATAAGAGGCTTTTGTTTCTGCACTCCAAGCTTCTGCCATGATTATGAATTCCTGGCAGGATTTGGTGAAGGAGCGAGAATGTTGGAAGAAGGTGCAAGAAGCCGAACGTCGAGTTACAGAGGTGTATACTCCGAGCTTACAGAGTATCGAGGCTTGAAGAAAACAGAGTCTCTCTTACGGAGATGAGCTGGAAGAGGTGACGACTAGTCTGGAAAAGGCCAACATCGTAATGCCAGCATGGATGAAAACAGATAGTCTGAAATTCTGACATGTTGCTATCCAAAACCAGAATACGGGAAGCTCTACAAGAGGTTCATGCGCTCAGCCAGAGGTGCAACAACTCACGCCTGGAGGGCCACGGTCTGAACACAGAGCTGGAATGTTGAGCAACCCATGAGATTGCCCTAAGTGAGTTGAGACTGTAAAGCAAGAAAATGAGGTCTGAAATTGGAAATTCATATTTGACTGACCAGCAGAAAAAAGTAAAGAAACAGTTGACTCAGAAAATTAGAAGTGCAGGAGCACTACAGAATGCATTGATGCACACTCAGAGCCAGCACGAAAGAAATGGACGCTCTGAGAATAAATTGCGACATGTATGCACAAAACAGAATTCTCTCGTGGAGGAACTTAACGTTTGAAAAAGGAGAAAAACATTGAATAATTCAGAAGCACTGCAAAGCTCTTATCCAAGGAAGAAGGAAGAAGAAATATCATCGGCGTACACGCCCGCAACTATCATCCTACAGGCTGCCTAAGAGGGATGAAAATTGTCAGTTCATCGCCGGAATAAAGCAGCCTGTGGTTCTTCAATCATTCTACCGTGCCCGCAATGGTAACAAACAGGTTCCTCATTATGAAAGGAGCAACTATAAAATCCAGTTCTCTGACAGGATGACACAGAACAGGATTCGCTATCAAACCCTGAGAACATCTCACTGGTTATCCAGCGGTACTTCCGCCTGAATAAATGTAGGCCTCATGAAAGAGAGTCCAAGACTACATGCCTTCGGCTGCAAAGGTAAAATGCCACAGGGTACAGCCGGAGTTAGTAGAGCCCCATCAAGGTGAAGGTGCTCCCGTGCTTCATCTTCTAAGTACCATATAATTGCCCCAAGGGAAAATCCCAAATCTCTGAGAGTGATGGTCGTGAGAAAATACATGGCAGTAGAAGTACCATAAAGGTTCAAAGGTTGCAAAGCAAAGCGACGAAGGTCAACGCTGGCCTTGAATTTTTCCGGATCTCGCCACTCTGGGCACAATATGAAGACAAAAGCTATCCGGCCCCAGAGTTCCGTCAGAAGCTAAGAAACAGTCCAGTCATTTGCAGGTTGCTGCGTGTTGAATGAAGTCAGAAAATGTAATGGACTGGAAGTCAAAGAAAAAAAAAAAGGAAAAATGTTTGGAATGACCGTTTTTTATGTTATATGAGTGGACATGTCACTTAACTTTGCAAATAAGCTAGTGTAGTTATGCTATATTAGGCCTCTAGAATAAGCATTTGAAATATTGCAATGTATATGTGTCTCTGTGTTGAAAATGTAGCTAAACTACAATTAATATACAGGGTTGATGGCCCTTAAGATTACAAGGCTGTAGTATAAGGGGGAAAAAAATAGTGGTAGCTTACAATATAGAAAAAAAATGCCCTTTCAGTTGGTAAATATAAATGAGGTTCATATTCTAGAGTAAAACCCCAGGGAGGTAATAGAAATTGTCTGGTTTTGTGAATATATTTAGCATATCCTGGGTTGTAAGAATGGTTTGCTAGACACTTATTTTTCAAAATAGTTCCCTAATAGAGAGCAACAAAATTGTTTGCAAGTATAGTCTCTTATGAACGAAACCTATTGTCCATAATTGCCGTGGAAAAAGTTCATATTCGGTCATGTGAATACTTAATATTGTACTGAGAGTTAGCTCAAGTATTTCAGGTAGGACGCTCACCCCAGTGAGGTCCATGGCCGCTCACACCCAGTAGGTGTGAGCTGGGGAGGGGGATATGTGACATAGTCCAAAGATGTTAGGCAGCTTTCTGCCCCTTTTAGGTCAGAAAGTGCAGGAATAGTTAAAAATGATCCGTTCCACAGCTTCCCATTAACTCAGGCAGCTGGATGGAAATCCAGAACCACAGATTACAATGGCTCTAGTTCTCCCTCACTGCTCTTCTAATCACATGCACAGTATTTAGAGCAGAGAGGTTTTGCATTTCACTCCTCTCCTTAGAGCCTGGAGGCTGGGGGTATCGCTGCTCCCCGGAATCCAGTTCGGGGTGGACGGCCCCACCAAGTATCACAGTACCAGAGGATTTGCCTGGACACTTGGGACCGAGTTCCCACCACGAACAGATAAGACAAAACAAATGTTTATTGCTGTTGCTAAAAGACTGTGCTGTATCTAGTGACCCTAAATAAGAGAGCATTGTTTTAAGCTGGGGAACCAGGTTAGTTGGCCAGCAGCTGTTAGAGAACTGATTCTGATGTGTAGTTAGATCCCTGAAAGGGATAGGATTTTTGTTTATTGATTTTGGTTTTATTTCTTAAAAAAACTGTGGAATACTGTAACACTGAAATGAGTGAACTGCTGAATGAAAGTATGAGTACCTCTAATCTACACTTGAAAAATAGTATTAAAAGCGCCGGCAGGTAAAGGATATATTCACCAACAGGAAAACGATGTGGATTCCAGACGGTAAAGATGTGCTTAAAAAAGATATAAAAAAACACAAAACATAGTGTAATACTGCAAATAAAAATTAAATAACATATAATATGAACACTATACCAAATAACTATATATCAGCTGAGATCAAGGGTGATTGGAATGTAAAAAACATTTAAATAAAATAGGTTAAAAAACACTGGACAAAAAAACATATACAATATAAAAACACAATGAATATGACAATTATTAGGACAATTGGTGTGGGACCAGTAGTCAGTGAAGTGACTACGGTCCCACACAATGTGTCCTAATAATTGTCATATTTCATTGTGTTTTTGTTATTTGTATATGTTTTTTTGTCCAGTGTTTTTTAACCTATTTTATAAATGTTTTTTCCATTCCATCACCTTGATCTCACCTGATATATAGTTTATTGGTATAGTGTTCATATTATATGTTATTTAATTTTATTTGCAGTATTAACACTATGTTTTGTGTTTTTTTATATCTTTTTTAAGCACATCTTTACCGTCTGGAATCCACATCGTTTTCTTCCTGTTGGTGAATATATCCTTTACCTGCCGGCGCCTTTTTAATACTATATTCTTTTTCTTGTTTTGCATCTGACCAGGGGGTCAGTTTTAGTATTTAGGCAGCCCCCTATGTGAGGTTATTCCTCATATCAGGGTTTATTCATTTATATAGTTAGCGCTACCTACCCTGTGTTTGCATCTAATCTACACTTGTTAAAGCTGCAGTACCTTACTTGGATGAAAATAAAGCAGGCAGAAGCCTGAGTTAAGCAGCATAATACTTTGCATGATCCTGTTTTTTGTATAAATAACCCTAGAAGACTGTGTCGGGAAGAACCCAGACAGACGTCAGCGCTACAAAAGAGGGGCGTTTGTCACAATATATATCTATATAATTTTTTATTTTTCCAATTATTTTTTGAGTGCTTTTTGTAGACCGACTTTCTTCTTTTTTTGTGTGTGTGTGTTTATACGGCTCAACTGCACACTGCACACTGCACACAGACAGGCACACAGACACTGCACACTGCAAAGACAAGAACAACAGTGCAAACACAATAGTGAAGTACATATATCAACACAAATTTATAAATGTAAAAAAGGGTAAGTATTCTGCGTACATCAGGATAATAGGTCAATCGCATTTACGTGTACAATACACGAGATTACCACACAGCTAACACTGGATCTGCTGGTAGAAGAGGATAACTCTGGTAAGTGGTCCTGGGTGGTCTCCAGACGCCGTCTTAACCCCTCAGAGTGGTGGCAGCTTGCACAATGAATCCAACTCGGGTTTAAGGTCTCATCAGGGAACAGCTCCCCGCCGTCAATTGGATCATTGGATAAGCAGAGCAGAAGGAAATGCTTTCCAGTGTAGCCAGCACTGTGGTGGGTGATGATCAGTCTCTAGTACACGTATGCAGCGTGAACACAGTCCCTATAATAACACAGAGCTAGTAGCAACTGGGGAGTAACACTCAGAAGCAGGCTAAGGGTGTGCAGTGACCATGGAAAACGATTCCCCTCTGAGCGCCCGGACTTCCGCGTTGCGTCACTAAGGGGGCATGACCAAAGGCCAAACACCCGCGCACTGGCTCGAATGAATTACAGCCGATAATGGAAACAGAATACAACTATTAAAAACGCTGATAATGCAGCATGTAACAATCTTACGTGTTTCGTAGCTACAAATGCTACTTCTTCAGGGATAAATTAACAGCATTACCCAGAGGTATTATATACCCACCTCCCGCATTGGCCGGCCAATCAGACACTAACAGCCAATAGGGTAGGGGGCGGCGGCAATCCCAACTGCTGGGAAATTAATTTAATTCAAACAAAAACAGACAATGCATATAGTGACGTTTGTATTGGCCTTCTGCAATAAAAAAGAAAGAATACATAAAAGACAACATATGAGAAACAATGCACCATACCGCTATCAACGTACAATAGAGTAATATTGATATTGAGAAATAGATATTCTAGATTGTGACACAGAGAGTTTAATATACTGTAGTGCCCAGACATCTATGTCCTCATTTAACCCTTTAGGAACCATAGTATCCAGTTTATGAATCCAGAAAGATTCTTGGGCAGAGAGGGTTTTAACTCTATCTCCTCCCCTCCTGTTACAAGGAACATGTTGAATTCCCCTAAATGTAAGATATGATGGATCCTTTTGATGATACATCGAAAAGTGACATGCCACACTATGTTTTTCAAAACCACTCCTGATATTTCTAACATGTTCTTGGATGCGTACTTTAAGATTACGCTTGGTACTGCCAACATACCACAGCCCACAAGCACACTCAAGAAGATAAACAATGAAAACAGAATTGCAAAAAATGAAGTCTTCAATAGTGAAGAAATCCTTAGATGTTTTAGAAATTATGCTTTTCCTGTCAGGATGCATATATTTACAGACAGAACATTTTCCACAGACGTGGTTTCCCACAGGTTTACCCCCAAGTCATCTAATACTGGTATTGATATGGGCATTTTGCCCAATATCACTTGGAGCCAAAACATTTTTCAAATTTTTTGCTCTTCTGTAGATGAATCTTGTTTTTTTAACCAGACGAGTACCCAAAATCGAATCATTACATAAAATGCCCCAGTGCTTGGAGATAATCTTCTCAATGTTCTTATGCACTGAGTAAAGATTTGTAATGAACGCCACGTCTACCTGGTTCATGTCTTTACTGACTACCAACTTATCCTTCTGAACTAGCATATTATTTCTATCCATAAGTCTTACTCTCATAAGCTCTTTCCTCAGAAAATCAGGATGGTACCCCCTTTCAATAAAGCGATCAAGTAGTTTATCGGCCTGTGCCAAGCACTGGGGCATTTTATTTAATGATTCGATTTTGGGCAAAATGCCCATATCAATACCAGTATTAGATGGCTTGGGGGTAAACCTGTGGGAAACCACGTCTGTGGAAAATGTTCTGTCTGTAATTATATGTATCCTGACAGGAAAAGCATAATTTCTAAAACATCTAAGGAGGTCTTCACTATTGAAGACTTCATTTTTTGCAATTCTGTTTTCATTGTTTACCTTCTTGAGTGTGCTTGTGGGCTGTGGTATGTTGGCAGGACCAAGCGTAATCTTAAAGTACGCATCCAAGAACGTTAGAAATATCAGGAGTGGTTTTGAAAAACATAGTGTGGCATGTCACTTTTCGATGTATCATCAAAAGGATCCATCATATCTTACATTTAGGGGAATTCAACATGTTCCTTGTAACAGGAGGGGAGTAGATAGAGTTAAAACCCTCTCTGCCCAAGAATCTTTCTGGATTCATAAACTGGACAATATGGTGCCTAAAGGGTTAAATGAGGACATAGATGTCTGGGCACAATATTAAACTCTCTGTGTCACAATCTAGAATATCTATTTCTCAATATCAATATTACTCTATTGTACGTTGATAGCGGTATGGTGCATTGTTTCTCATACTGTATGTTGTCTTTTATTTATTCTTTCTTTTTTATTGCAGAGGACCAATACAAACGTCACTATATGCATTGTCTGTTTTTGTTTGAATTAACTTCATGTCCCAGCTGTTGGGAATGCCGCCGCCCCCTACCCTATTGCTGTTAGTGCCCGATTGGCCGGCCAATGCGGGAGGTGGGTATATTACCTCTGGGTAATGCTGTTAATTTATCCCTGAAGAAGTAGCATTTGTAGCTATGAAACACGTAGGATTGTTACATGCTCCCTTTTCAGCGATTTTAATAGTTGTATTCTGTTTCCATTGTCGGCTGTAATTCATTCGAGCCATTGCCTTGTGTTTGGCCTTTAGTCATGCCTCCTTAGTGACGCAACGCGGAAGTGCAGGTGCTCAGAGGGGAATCGTTTTCCATGGTCACTGCACACCCTTAGCCTGCTTCTGAGTGTTACTTCCCAGTTGCTACTAGCTCTGTGTTATTATAGGGACTTTGTTCACGCTGCATACGTGTATTAGAGACTGATCATCACCCACCACAGTGCTGGCTACATTGGGAAGCATTTCCTTCTGCTCTGCTTATGGTGATCCAATTGCCACTGACGGCGGGGAGCTGTTCCCTGATGAGACCTTAAACCTGAGTTGGATTCATTGTGCTAGCTGCCACCACTCTGAGAGGTTAAGACGGTGTCTGGAGACCACCCAGGACCACTTACCAGAGGGATCCTCTTCTACCAGCAGATCCAGTGTTAGCTGTGTGGTAGTCTCGTGTATTGTACACGTAAATGCGATTGACCTATTATCTTGATGTACGCAGAATACTTACCCTTTTTTAAATTTATAAATTTGTGTTGATATACTTCACAATTGCGTTTTGCGCTGTTGTTCTTGTCTTTGTTTCTCTAGTTACGTGAGTGTGCTGAGCCACCCTCTTTATTCAGCTGCATACGCCCTATGAGATTTCTCACGGTTTTGTATAATTTAATACTATTCACTTTTTACCTTTGCACGTTTGTTAACGGTACAGGGTTATTACTTTAGATACTGTTGACATATGTCTTTATCACAATTTAGTTGGTTTTAGCTGCGCACTTTAGTTTTCCTTCTTCTACTGCACACTGCACACAGACCCTGGCAGGCACACTGGCAGGCACACAGAACCCTCACCCCTACCCCACTACCCCCCTACCTCTGGTAGTTGCTGCTGGGGGGATCGTGTGCTGCTGCTGGGGGGATCGTGTAGTGCGGCTGCATGGGTAAGTGCGGGCGGGAGTGCGGGAACTGCTGGGGGAAGTGCGGGGGGGACTGCTGGGGGAAGTGCAGGGAATGCTTGGGTAAGTGCAGTGACTGCTGCGGGGACTGTTGGGGGGAGTGCGGGGACTCCTGGGGGAAGTGCGGTGGCTGCTGCGGGGACTGCTGGGGGAGTGCGGGAACTGCTGGGGGAAGTGCAGGGAATGCTGGGGGAAGTGCGGTGGCTGCTGGGGGATCGCTGGGGCTGCTGGGGGAAGTACAGTGGCTGCTGGGGGATCGGGTAGGGCTACCGGAGCCTCACTCCACCTCCTCCCTCCTCCCGATCAGGCGCACAACGGCCATTATTAAAAAATAATAGCGCGACCCCGGTTATAGCGCGGTCGGACCGCGTTATAATGGGGTTGAGCTGTGTGTGTGTATATATATATATGTATATATACATATATATATTATATGTGTGTTACAGTTTTCTACAGTACTTCTCAACTCAGTTCCTATGAGAGAAGATTACTGTTAGTGGGGCAAAACTTTTCTCAACTTCCAAATATTTAACTGTTTTTTTAATGATTGTGGATCTAAAAAAAATGTCATGTCGCTGTGACCCTAACTGGACCTAAATCTCTGTGAAAACAAGCACCTCACAAGTGAAAATGAAAACCTATATGCTGTGTTTTTGCTTACCTGTTCATTTTTGGTCAGTCTGGTTTTGTTGTGAATGTCTGACGTGACCAAGTTGAACCCATGTTTTTCTGACAAAATACGTAGCAATAAGACGACTGTCCGGCTCCCACACTTCCCAACTCTGTTATACACCACTTGACTGGGAAATGGAAGTACCTAAAGTGAGAAACAGGAGTCACGGTCAGCCTCAGTAAGTGTTTCTTAAAGCAGTAGTCCAAGCTGCCGTTTTTTTTTTAAATTTATTTAATTTATTCCCCTTTAATATGTGCATCATTACAATCAAACCAATAATAAGTAATTAGCAAAGTTTGCTGATTGATCCGTTCTTGTGTGACCGTTTGACGAAGATTCAGTTCGGGGGTTCACTACATTTCTGTCAGTGCAGCAGAAGAGGACCAAAGATGCAAGGTTCTGTGGGGAAGATCATGTGCACAGGCAGTCACTAGATACAAAAACTGCTAGAGAGAGGGCAGGGCTCAAAAAGGGGTGCGTCAGAGCCTGTTTCAGAAGATGAAGGGGATATGACTTTGTAAATGGTTATTATAGAAACAAATAATGCTTGTTACATTATAATACATTAAAAATATCTTTCAGAGTGGTTTAAAAAAATGCCACAAATATTTTCTTATAGTACAGAAATGATTTATTTAAAAAAACACACATGTTTGGTCTGCTTGGATATTGCTTGGTCTGCTGCGTTAACCCTCACCCCAGCTAGGCCGAGTTTTGGGAATAACCAGCCGTCCACATATGCACTTGTAAAATGTGCGAATAAAGGGGCACTTTACAATTTATTGGCTATCCCTAAAATCTAGTCTGAGGATCCCTGCAAAAAGGTTTGAGAAAACACCTGCTTTCAAAGGCAAGTTACAAATATAGCTAAAGTAAGATAACAAATGAAAAGTGATGCAAAATTAAACCAAATATGAAAATAATTGAAAAATTATTTTATTTTGTGAGGGGATGTCAGGAGGTATAGCAGCTTTCTTATATCAGCTATGTCATTTGTGACCTGGGGAAGATCAGCATGTCTGTAACTGTCAAAACTGTAAAGATATCCTTTACTAATCCCCTGGTTTCATTTGCTTTGGGAAGAACACAAACACAACATTTTCTCCAAGTGCTAGAGTATAAAATAATAGAAATGAAAAATCTTTGTGCTGTTAATAAACCTGAGGGATTATTGAGGAATACATTAGCTAGTCTGACACTTCAATTATCTAAAATGGTGTCTGGAGGAGAAATATGTATTTTATGTTATGCGACAGGTTTGCATAGTTCTTTAACTTTATTATATACTAGCTGATATACCCGGCGTTGCCCGGGATCGTAATCCCTAATTGTGTGGTGTAAATTGTGTATAATAATGTTGAAAAGAAGTGTTGAATAAAATGTCAATATCATGTAATAGTTTGAAAAAGGTTGTTTGTAAACAAACCACAGTACAAAATACATGTACCTGAGCAAACATGAGTTAAATGTATGTTAATTGTAAGGTTTGGTTGGATGAGTGTGTGTGTGACATTTGGGTGGGTGTATGGGTGGGGGTGTGTGACATTTGGGTGGGTGGTGGTATGTTAGATGTGCGTGGGTGGGTGGGGGTGTGTGACACTTAGGTGGGTGGGTGGTGGTGTGTGAAACTTGGGTGGGTGTGTGGGGGTGTGTGAAACTTGGGTGTGTGAAAACTTCTTGTGAGTGAAAGTTGGGTGGGTGTGTGAAAGTTTGAGGGTCTGTGAAAGTTGGGTGGGTGTGTGTGAAACTTGGGTGGGGGGTGAATCTTGGATGAGTGTACTCCGCAGGGGTGAGAGGGGGGGAGGCGTGCGGGAGGGGGTGGGTGGCGGGAGGGTGACACTTGGGTGGGCGGGGGCGACTCCGCAGGAGTTAGAGTGTTTGTAAATGGTGTCATGTAGCAGTACAGCAGTTTTTAAAAAAAGTATAAATTGCAGAGATGTTACAATATGCATTGTGAGCACCAGATTCTTTATTCCCAAAAGAAGACATGAAATACTTGTACTGGAGGGGGTGGAGTGGCGGGGTCGGCTGAGACGCTGCACCGGGTGGTGTATGGGGGGATGGCACGCGGCACCGGACGGTGTGCGGGACACACAGGACCGGACGGTGTATGGAGGGATGCCACGTGCCACAAAATGTGAGTACTCTGCAGGGGTGAGGGGAGAGGAGGCATGAGGGAGGGGGGGTGGCAGGGGGGATGACGGTGTGCGGTACACACAGGACCGGATGGTGTATGGGAGGGCTGGGTGGCGGGGGTCACCCGGCACCAGGCAGTGTGCGGGACACACAGGACCGGACGGTGTATGGGGTGATACCACGTGCCACAAAATGTGATTACTCTGCAGGGGTGAGGGGGGGGAGGTGTGCAGAGGGGGGCGTGAGGGGGGGCATGCGCCTCCGGACGGTGTGCGGGACACACAGGACCGGACGGTGTATGGGGGGATGGCACGTGAAACAAAATGTGAGTACTCTGTGCAGGGGCGAGGGGGGGAGGTGTGCGAGAGGGGGGGGGGGGGGGGGGGGGGGCAGGGGGCCCGGGCGGGGGGGGGGGGGGGGGGGGGGTGGGTTGTTCACGCGGCACCGGAAGGTGTGTGGGACACACTGGAGCAGACGTGTATGGGGGGATGACACGTGGTACAAAATCGCAGTGAGGCATGCGGGAGGGGGGGTGAGGTGTGCGGGAGGGGCACAGGGCAGCGGACGGCAGGTGGTGTGTAGTCTGCAGGGGTGATAGTCAGAGGTGAGAGCAACATTTTATGTCCCAAAATCTCCTTGCGAAGCTGTCTGTGTGCTGAGTGTAGTCCACAGGGGTGAGATTATGAGGTGAGAGCAGGCGGAGAGGCGGGAAAAATGTGCTGTCAAGCGTACTCCCAAACCTCAGTGATTGTGCTGAGAGTGTGCCAGTGGGGTAGGTGTGTCCGTGATGTCAGCGAACCCCACAGGACAATGAGAGCCGTGGGGGAGAGAGGGGGGGCGGACCGACGGACCAATCAGATTGTCTAGAGGCACGCACAAACAAACAAACTTTTCAGTTTTATATTTATATGTCCTGGGACCTCTCCTCTTTTCTCTGTACACACTCTCTCTAGGTGACTTAATCACATCTCTTCGGTTCAAATATCACCTTTATGCTGACGACACACAAATTTACTTCTCATGCCCTGACCTTACACCTGCTATACAGACCAAAGTTTCTGAATGTCTCGCTGCGATATCATCCTGGATGGTTCTTCGCGACTTAAATTCAACATGTCAAAAACAGAGCTCCTCATATTTCACCCCAAATCTGGCCCCACTACCTCCTTCCACATTACAGTTGGAAGTTCTGTCATACGCTCGGTAGCGCAAGCACGCTAACTAGGGGTCACACTCAACTCCTCTCTCACATTCTCCTCTCACATTAAAAACGTATCTAAAACCTGTCACTTTTTCTGCCGCAATGTTACAAAGATACGCCTTTTCATCTGTTGCTCGACTGCTAAAACTCTGACACAGGCCCTCAGTCTCTCCCATCTTGATTACTGTAACCTCCTGCTGTCTGGCCTTCCTGCCTCTCGCCTGTCTCCCCTACAATCTTTCCAAAACACTGCAGCCAGAATCACTATACTCTTTCCTAAATCTGTCTCAGCGTCTACCCTGCTGAAATCACTCTCCTAGCAAATTGCACATCTCACACTCATTCTCCTCCTCACTTTTAAAGCTTTACACTCTTCTGCCCCTCCTTACATCCCAGCCCTAATTTCTCGCTATGCACCATCCCGACTCCGGCTCAACGTTTGTCTGCTCTATACCCCTTTTCTATCTAAAGCCCTCTCCCGCCTTAAACCTTTCTCACTTTCTGCCCCACACCTCTGGAATGCCCTTCCCCTCAATACCCGACAAGCAACTGCTCTATCCACCTTTAAGAATCACCTTAAAAAATACCTGCTTAACAAAGCATATGAGTAAATCATGGCTATTACTATACACCTGATACATAAAGCTTGACCTCTTGCAGACGCACTTACCAGAATGCCCTCCTTCTGTCTCTGTACGTTCTTCCTACCTACCAATTAGATTGTAAGCTCTTCGGAGCAGGGACTCCTCTTACTAAATGTACATTTTTATGTCTGAAGCACTTATTCCCATGTTCTGTTATTTGTATTATTTGTTAATTATACGATTGTCACGTGTATTACTACTGTGAAGCTCTATGTATATTAATGGCGTTATATAAAGATATATATATATATATATATATATATATATCAGTAATAATATCAGAAGTAATTCCTTCTCCCCCTCCCAAAATTATTATTTTTGCCTTACCTGAATCTGGGAGCTGATCCAAAGGTTTCCTGACCTTCGGGAATCCCCCGATTTCTAAGATATTTTAAGTTTGTTTGTGCTGACTTTTACACAAAAAACAACAAATATGACCATGGGTTCACATATGCAAAGTCACAACATAATTTACTGATGACGTTGCAACTTTCTACTCGTTGCCAGAATGAGCCTGACCCCACGGTTATTTGGTATTTTAACTGGGCAACTATTCTTGCCCAGTGGACAAATCTGTTTGGGTGTCCCTGGAGGTCAGTGAATCAAAGATCAGCTCTGGGGTTCCCTCAGTCAGGTAAGGTACAATTTGTGTTAAATGTCCAGACTTTATGACAATTAACATTTCTAAGGAGACTGGAAGCCCTAACTTATGTATGACATCGGCGACCTCAGGAGGTTATTCATTAGTTACTGTATGTTCTTCCATAGCTGTCCCACTTTTAAAGATTAAAGGGTCAAACAGTTAACCAGAAATATTACCAGAGTCTACTCACATGCATCTGAGCTACAGCGTGGCATGCCAAGCAATATTAAGTTCTTCCCTTCCACTTCTTTCCCATGTCCTCTTTTCCTCACCCATGTATTTCCACTTTTATACCCCTGTCCTTCTCTAGTGTCCTTTCTGCCACCCCCATTCTTTTTACTGCATCTCTGTCCCTGTCACATTCTCCCATTTCACCCTCTCTCTAGCTTCCCGACTCATTATCTCCTCTTTATATCACGTTCCCTCTCCTCATCTCTTTGGCCACTATCCAAATCATTGTCTCTCCTTCTCTCTTTTGCCCTTATTCAATATATTATCTCTCTCTTCTTCACTTTTCAGTAAATATTCATTAAATTGTAAGTTGGGCTTCACAGTACATTGAACGTGGATCTTCATCTCTTTCTCCCAGTTGATTAACACAAACACATACATGCCAGATCAGTGATGTTTAAAACGAGAATATTAAAAACACCATGTGAGCAGTCACATTAACTCTTTGATTGTCCCATGATGTAGTGGCTACGTCATGGGCTTTTTTAGCTCATTGTCTTGGGTAGCTCACGTGCTGTGCTGGACATGCTCTGGCATGCAGGGAAATAGAAGCGGTGGAACTCTCTTCTTCCATTTCCGAAATAAGAGACTCCGCGATCACGAGATCGCTATGGTGCCGCGGCCCCTCCGGCACACAATGGGTTAAATATGGTCAGAAACATCATTACATTTTTCTAAGCAACCGCAGACCGTTTAATTAAAAGTTCAGTGATTGAACTACTCCAATAGGGTGTTTGAAACTGTATCGTTACGTAGTGAAGGGCAGTGGATATTCAGAGTTGAGTGCAAATAGCCGCACGGCTATTCACAGTTGAGTGCAAATAGCCGCACGGCTATTCGCACTCAGTAGAACTTAACTGAGTGCGAATAGCTGAGCTGTTATGAACAGGTTTCTATGCCTTTATTCACCAGGAAAAAAACCAGAAAGTCTTATAGCTCAGTGGTTATGCAGCAGGCCATTAGCATAGTGGACCAGGGTTCAATTCCTGGCAGGGATGTTTATTTTTTCCATTTTTTTTTCTAGTGAGTGCGAATAGCCTTCCTGCCTGGGGAAAGGTGCGCAACACAGTAGGGACTGGGACGTTTGGAACTGGGTGGGCGGGGCTTGATCGCACAGGCGTGCGCTGTAGTAGTTACTGGGACCGCAGCCTTAGGAGCCGCTTACGCATGCGTGCGGAGGCATGTGTAAATGCAGGCGACAGGCAAGTTTAAATATACGCGCTGAGGGGAGCGGAGGAGCGGTCACGTGACAGCAAACATCCAATGGGGATGAGGGACTAGACCCGCCTCCCGCCACACCTTCGCCCCGCCCCCAAAGCGCGCTCACTGCCTCACCTGTCAGGCCACAAAAAAGCACCAGCTTCTGGAGGCGAGGCAGAGCAGGAGCGCGGCCCGAGGCACCATGCCCGAGTCCTTAGGCCTCGGGCATGATCATCACTTAGGTGCTGACCTGTGCTGAGGCGCGCTGCTGCTCGGCACTGAGCCCCTGCAGCCGCAATGAGAGCGGCTTTAGCAGGGGCTCGCGCACGCTTCCGCACGCCTGCGGAAGCGTGTCTTAAGAAATCTTTTGTTTCTTAGCTTGCCGGAGCGCAGGGCCGGTCACGTGAACCCCCGTACTGCCGCCCCCCGCAGCATTGTTCCCCCATCCGCAGTACCGCCGCCACCA
The DNA here is from genome assembly GCA_036426205.1 of Ascaphus truei. Lineage (NCBI taxonomy): Eukaryota > Metazoa > Chordata > Amphibia > Anura > Ascaphidae > Ascaphus > Ascaphus truei. Next base: position 31,377 of record WSYH01001443.1, read on the forward strand.
CCCGCAAGCACCCTCATATATATATATATATATACACCACAAAAGGTCACATAAACACACATAATACAACCTTTTTGGATGAACAATTTATACATTTATACGGCCAGAAAGAGTGGATTTACCCTCTGGGTGAGCAACTATTGGCCCAAGCAGCACACGTGGTTTTTTTTTAAATTTCCCTGCTCCCGCGCTTTAAAAAAAAAAAAAACTTCTCCATCTCCCTCCCCTGCGCAGCTCCAGTTTTCCCATCCCCCCCCTGCGCAGCTCCAGTTCTCCCCCCCCCCTGCGCAGCGCCGGCCGTGTGTCCCCTTACATATCTCCAGCCGTGTCTCCCCCCCCCCCCATTTGCCGTTCCCCCCCCCCTGCACAGCACACAGTGAGACACGCGCACACACACACACAGTGAGACACGCGCACACACAGCGAGACGCGCGCACCCGCAGTGACAGATGCACACCCGCAGTGACAGAGGCGCGCGCACACACTGTGAGACATGCACACACACACATACACACACACACTGTGAGACACCAGTCCCCTCCGTGCATTCTCCGAGCTCCCACCGGTCCGGAAGGCGCCTCTCTCCAATCCGGGCACTCAGCCCGGTCGGTCCCGGGCGTGGGGGGCAGAGCATGCAGCGCCGTGCGCATGGCACCCGGGAGGACAGTGAGCCGCCCGAGGAGCGGGAGCAGCCGCGCGTGCGTGGCCAGGCCGCTGGATGGCTCTGAGCACACGTGCAACACGCAGGTGACAGGGGGGCATCGGGGGAAAGGGAGGGGGGACTGACACAGGGGCCAGTGGGGGGTGAGTGATACCCGTGGAAGTGGGGGGGGGGAGTGACACCCGGGGGCAGGGGGGGGCAATACCCGGTGGGGGTGATACCCGGGGGCAGGGGGACTCAGCGGGAGAGGGAGAAGAAGAGAGTGGCTGGGCGGCTGTGCGAGGAGGAGGGCCGGTCGAGGCCACAGAAGCAAGCCAATGAGAGGAGGGTGGACCACGTAGCAATCTGATTGGCCAGAGGCTGAGTGACAGACCAATCATATTGCCCCTAGAGACGGACATACAATGGTTTCAAATATATATATCTATATATCCGCCCTAGACCTACACCGAAATAAATAACCTATACTGCTTTCTTCCAGATCTGACTCAAGCTTCAGACAGGACACATTGGAGGTTGTTTGAACTGGGGAGCTCCCTAGGATTTGTGGCGGAGAAAGTGCTGCAACGCCTAAGCTATTCAAATAAATTGGAATATAGATATGTGATTGTGTACGAAGTGTAAAAGAGTATATGAAAATATATACTGGCCCTTTTTTGATGATTTCCTGGTTGCTGCTTGACTTCGGAGAAGGGAATCCCGTCTCCTTCTTAGCGTGGCAGTTGTAGTGTGAAGATAGTCAGCGCAAACCTCATGGGCCTCCCGATGTCGATGGAACCGAATGAAATAAAAGGATATGGATAAAAAGAATTAATATCTCAGTGTATTAGATACACATGTGGGGGATGGGGGAAGAGGGGGGGGGGGGTGGGGAAAAGGGAGAGGGGGGTAAGGGCAGGGGGTGGAAGTAAGGAGGAGGATAATGCTGGAGGGGTTGATAATTGGTTTTCCACTTTAACTAATCAAGAATAATAATTATGGATTCAGTGACTCACACGGGCTTGGTGGTGTCTCTCCTCCAACGCTGACGTAGTGGATTTATACAGACTCATATGCTGGAGTCCTCAAAACATAAAACTCACACGGCCTGATGTGAGTCCTTGTCCTCAGAGGGTGATGTCCTGTATGGATGGTGTCTGGTTTCTCAGCAAGAATTATCCCCCGATGGGTGAGTGTGTGAGTTGTCTCCTCTCCCCGTTTCCCAGAGACCAAAAGGAGTGTATGCCCCAAGGGTTAACACACATAAAAAAGATTTAATGGGTATACAGTGGAGACATAAGCATATGAAATGCAAACTGTGGTGAACCATAAAATGTATAGAAAAATCTATGACACATGAAATACAATAAAATAAGACACAATGAAATAAAATGAAATAAAGCAAACACAAGGACTACACTCCCACTGAAGTCAAATAAATGGCCCACCTCAGGTACCAAGCGGCTGAGGCTGGCCATTTTATTTGACTTCAAGTGTGAGTGTAGTCCTTGTGTTTGTGCGTTAATTGCATTTGTTTTATTTCATTGTGTCTTATTTTATTGTATTTCATTGTGTCATAGATTGTTCTTTACATTTTATGGTTCACCACATGTTTGCATTTCATATGCTTATGTCTCCACTGTATACCCATTAAAGACCTTTTTTATTGTTGTTAACCCTTGTTGGCATACACTCCTTTTGGTCATCTGGGAAACGGGGAGAGGAGACACTCACATACTACACCCATCGGGGGATAATTCTGCTGAGACAACCCAGACACCATCCATACAGGACATCACCCTCTGAGGACAAGGACTCACATCAGGCCGTGTGAGTTTTATGTATATTGAGACTCCAGCATATGAGTCTGTAATAAATCCACTACAGTCAGCGTTGAGGGAGAGACACCACACAAGCCCGTGTGAGTCACTGAATCCATAATTTTATGTATTCTTTGATTAGTTAAAGTGGAAAACCAATTATCAACCCCTCCAGCATTATCCTCCTCCTTACTTCCACCCCCTGCCCTTACCCCCCTCCCCCATTTTCTTCCCACCCCCCCCCCTCTTCCCCCATCCCCCACATGTGTATCTAATACACTGAGATATTAATTCTTTTTATCCATATCCTTTTATTTCATTCGGTTCCATCGACATCGGAAGGCCCATGAGGACACATTGGAACCCCCCCCCCCCCCCCCCCCCCGTAACCCAGAACACAGGTAAGGAACGCCTCCCCTCCAATGTATAACATTGCGGGACTGAGGGTACCTGGACATTGAGGTACTGTGGATCAGGTAAGATCCCTTTGGTGATTGCTGCTTTAGACATTGGGAAGTGGGGGCATCAAGACACACACGTAACAAGGACTACTTGTAGTATAATGTAATACAATAATTATTTTTTTGTAAAAAATGAATATTATTACTAGTAATTTATTCAATTTGTTTTATGTTAATTTTTTTTAGGGCGGGGAACGGTGGCGTGTAGATTTTTTGGGTTTGCCGAGTTGATTTTTGGTTTATATGTCGACATGTGTGTGTCTGTCTCACGTTGCCCGTGATTTAATTTTCCTGCTTTCCCTGTCTTTCTCTGCTCCTCCCTGTTGCTCCGCTCCCCCTGTATTTTATTAGTGTGGGTGTGGATGTGTGTGCATATATTAGTGTGGGATGTGTTCCTTCCTCCATCAGCTTGTCACATTTCACTCTGCAACATTCTTCCCTTCCCCCTCCCAATCCCCCCCGGCTATTCGCACTCAGTAGAAAATAAAATGGAAAAAATAAACATCCCTGCCAGGAATCGAACCCTGGTCCACTATGCTAATGGCCTGCTGCATAACCACTGAGCTATAAGACTTTCTGTTTTTTGCCTCGTGAATAAAGACATAGAAACCTGTTCATAACAGCTCGGCTATTCGCACTCAGTTAAGTTCCATAGAAACCTGTTCATAACAACTCGGCTATTCGCACTCAGTTAAGTTCTACTGAGTGCAAATAGCCGCACGGCTATTCTCACTCAGTATAAAATAAAATGGAAAAAATAAACATCCCTACCAGGAATCGAACCCTGGTCCACCATGCTAATGGCCTGCTGCATAACCACTGAGCTATAAGACTTTCTGATTTTTATCTGGTGAATAAAGGCATAGAAACCTGTTCATAACAGCTCGGCTATTCGCACTCAGTTAAGTTCTACTGAGTGCGAATAGCCGTGCAGCTATTTGCACTCAACTGTGAATAGCCGTGCGGCTTTTTGCACTCAACTCTGAATATCCACTGCCGTAGTAGCCGTGCGGCTATTTGCACTCAACTCTGAATATCCACTGCCGTAGTGAAGAGGGAATGCAACACTGAGAAACATTAACAACAAATTACTTAGTAGTTCTTCTGTAAAATGTGGCCCAGCTGAGCAAAAAGGTGCACTCATTGTAAGCATTAAAACTATTTCATTTCCACTTTGAATGAGAAAGACATCAAATCTGGGAAATCAGCTGTTGATACTGGCAGTAACTGCTATTTGAAAAATTGATTAGCCGGTCTACAGAGAAAAATATAACAAGAACTGCAAAGTATAGAAAATCACAAACCATTTTCAGGTTCAAATGAATACAGAACTAAGTTTACAAACAAAAAACTAAAAGTTGTTTTTCTTCATGGGGAGCAAACTCATGTCGTATTATTCTTAAAATACTATTCCATGCTGTGACCTCCGCAAACTAAAGTGCAATGGATAATATATAGGCTAAAAGGTTTAGGGTGCCAACCTTTTCAGCGCTGCTTTCCATTTACTTTCAGCGAGTCAACAATATATAAACTGTAAATACTACATAAGACTTGGGGGCTTATTGTATATAGTGTAGGTGGTTTCGGACAAAGTTCCCCATTGACTTCAAAGGAGCATTTGCGCCTAAAATTATGCGATCGGCTGCTTCGGCTCATATTGAGCTTAGTATTCACAGTTTATCACTGACATCCAGACATTGAAATATGTGTAGGGCTTTTATAGAGTCTGGATCAGTGTAACACATACTGTTCTTTCCCTCACTGCTCTTTCTCAACCTGCGTCACATAAATGAGCCCTGATTGCGGAAGCGGATCAAAGGGGCTTATTGAAAAAGTCTTGAAGCAGCTAATTGTGACCCCTAAATGCGCCTTCAAATCTAGTTTCATGTCTCTAACAGTGGAAACTTCTGGGGAGAGTAGAGAAGTAGTATCTATGGGGCACCCCCTCTTATCTGCTCAATGTTTCCAGCATTTGGAGGAATACATTAGCTCAAAGCATTGCGGTTGGATGTTTTGTCCATCTTGCCAGTAGCAATTTCTTTTAACTTGTCCTCCATAAATGTGTTTAATCCTCTTTTGGGCCAATAGCACTTCTTACAGTTACAGGCTAATTAAGTTTTTTTCCGATAATTTATTTAATATACTGTATTATTTCTATTACTTATTTAATAAAAACATGAAATAAAGAACATTTGAACAATTCCTTAATTTTTTATCAACTTGCATTTGGTTGGGAGAAAATTAATCATGGAGTCTCTGGGATCAATAGAAATACAGATGTTATTGCAACCATTAACACAATGTGTTGCATTAGCGCCAATACAATATTTAACGCTGCATTATTGTGTGCTATTGAAAAGAATGGTAACACGTGCAATGTCTTCTTAACGCATGTTGGTGTTATTGCATTTTTGTGTGTGCTATTTAACGTTTACAGAGACCATAACATCCACTACAGCTGTAGTTGGCCATTCTAGTAGACTGAAAGCTAGATAACGTTAACAAACAAGTGGCAAAGTAGGCATTTTGAGATGCTCTATCAGTGTTTCACAAAGCTCTTCTTCAGAGACCCCAGCAAGATCATGTTTATGGAACAAACAACCAACAAATGATGTAACAGGGGTTATTGCTCCTGTTCACGCTTTATGGTGGGATATTTTGCCTTTTTACTGCCATTTAATACTATGGAAAATCTGATATTTATTATCATGGATATACGTATACTGTATATACTCTATTGTGTTGGTGTCTTGCTATTTTCTATTTCTTCCTATAGGAGTTTTAGAGGTATATTCTTCCCTTTAGATGCTTTTGCTATTTATTTAATTATTTTTTCAACATTTGATTTTTTTCAAAATATTTATTTATTTTTAGTACATTTGGGACCTATTAATTAAAGTGTAAGCTACCCGGTGCGAAATCACCTGCAAAATGTAGAAAGGAAGACAGAGTTCTCAATTACAATGATCTATGCAAAAATATTACATTTTTTTTTTTACTCTTCAGCATACACTTTTTGTAAAAAAAAAAAACAAACAAAAAAAAAAAACAAGTGTTTTGTTTCATGCAGTTTGTCTGTGTCCCGGATAGAGGTCTGCAATGTTTTCGTAAAATTTTGTGTGCTGTTTTTTGAGGATTTTACATAATAATAATAATTATTATTATTATTATTTTGCATGGTCACATACTGTTGCGGACCCTTTTATCCTCCTACATCCCCAAATTTTTCGGGGATGTTTTCCGTATGTCACGCACTTTGCCGCGTTCAGTCACATTCATGGCTAGACAGCGCTAATAGCGCTAAACAATGAAACCGCCTGCGGCACCTAAAATGGCCGGAAAACGGCCGGAACATGCCGCATCTGCCCGCGGTTTTAAAAATCGCGTTGAAACGGCCGCACGAGGCTAAAGGCGGCCGCCACTGTACTGTAACCAATGGGCAGGTGCAAATTTTACGAGAATATTGTGGATTTTTTGCAAACTAAATAAAGTAACATTTTGTAGGACATTTGTAATCTTTTGAAACTTTCTGTGATTGCGGCCTAAACGGGACAATTTCATAACAACCGTTGGGAACATGCAGATTTCCAGCCCTACTGGAGTGATTCTCAACCTTTTTTGAATTGAGAAACCTCTAGCGATATTTAGGAGTAAATGTGAAAATCTCTCTTTTATATTGTAGTTGCCACATTCTTTACTATTCCTCTAATCTAGCTAAATTATTAACCCCATTGCAGGATTTTGTGTCATCTGCAAAAAAAGGTATACTTTCCCTACCAGTCCATTTGTACTGTCACTAATAAATAAAGATTGGCACTTTTTGGGGCAGATTTGGATCTGTAGCGGATTAGCTGGTTCCTTTTGGTCTCAAAAATGGTGATTCTTGTTTTTCAGATTTTTTAAAAAAAATTATTATTGCATGGATTCGGCAATTCATTGACAGATTTGAAGAATCCAATCCGCGGATTCAGCAATCCGTTGGCGGATTTTTGAGAATCCGCCAACAGGTTGCTGAATTCGCGGATTGGATTCTACGAATCTGTCAATGGATTATATCCAATTGCGGTTTTTGATGAATCAACGCAGATTAAAACCAACCAAATCAGTTTGTCGATTTTACACGAACAACAAAAAACAAAACAAAACAAAAAAAATATATATATATAATAAGAGACCAAAACAATCAGATGGTGTCGAGTTTATTCCCTTCATCACCAAATACAATGGAATGTCTAATAAAATAACACAAATAATTAAGAAACATTGGGGCATTCTACAGGGTGATACAATCCTAAAATCAATACTACCCAAACACCCTCAGATAGTTTTTTTTAAAAAGCTGACAATCTAAAACTTAAACTATCCCCGAGTTGTCCGTCAATTCGCATGAAGCACTAATACAACATTGTAAAGGATTGATGGATTTTTCACATGTGGTAAATGTATTGGCTGTGGGTATAGCTCCCAATGTAATCAATTTCAATCCAATGTTACGGGGATTAATTCCCCATTAAGTCATTCATCTCCTGCAAGACTCCTTTTTGTGGTCTACCTGTTAGAGTGCCCATGTGGACTACAATATGTAGGGCGAACAGGTAGACCATTGAAAACGACGTCTTGCAGAACATGTTTACAATAATAAAAAGGGGGTCTGGAGACACACAGTGTCCTCCGCCACTTCAAAGTAAGCATGGACAAAATCCTGAAGGGTTAATTTGGCAAGGGATTGAATGTCCCAAGCAGAATTGGAGGGGGGGGTGATAAATAAATCTTTATATCCAGACCGAAAGCTACTGGATATATACCCTTAAAAACCATGACCCCCGAGAGGACTCAATATTGAATTTGACCTGGCAACATTCCTGAGGGATAGTTAGTCTGTAACTGCTGTGATATTGGATATTGCAAAACCAGGTCATCTGATTTTTTCAATTTAATATATTCTCTTTCCACCTCTGGTTCCTCATGCTGGCATTGGCAGGGATTTAGCTTAATAGCTACTTTCAAATTACAATTGCATTCAAAGCCCACAAGTGTTCTAGTCACTTTTTATTTCTTTTTTATATGTAATCAGATTATTGTTTTTATTGTGTATTTTTATTAATAGATGTATTGGCCATTGAATATTATTAATGCCTATACTGCCATTTTTTTATAAGTATGTTGCACAAATATGTGGAGTGTATGTATAAGGTGTGTTGTTACTACTGTCCAGGCATGAAGTGGTTAAGTCAGCTGTATACAAATTGCCCTTCATCTTCATAAGTGGACAATTAGTAGGAGTTCCCAGTGAGGACAATTATCCAATGGGAATCCCTCGGTAGCTATGCACAAGGTTACAAATAACCTTCAGTGCCCCCCCGCTCCATTACCCCTGAAGAAGTGACGTCAGAGTCACGAAACGCACGTAGGGTGGAGCTTTCAGGACGTGCTGCTACTTGCATACCCCTTGAGAGGAGAAGAGGTAGATTGCGGGGAACTTCATCGAGGAGGACGGTACTCGCTCCAAGTCGCGGCCAGACGGGACCCACGCCGACTCCCAGCCCTCCTCCTGCAATCCCTCGGCATCCTCCCATGTAAGCGGACGGCACGTTGTAGGACACACATAGGGCATTAACGGCATGCGAGTGCATGTTTTTTTACCCTGCTATTTTAGTAAACTAAATTTTTATGATATCACACTATTGGCGCCCATTCTTGTTTCCACTCGGTCTATGGTGGTGCTGACGCTGGAAGTAAGGATCACTTCACCAGCAGCATGAATAGTTCGGAGCCAACCGTGAGGGAAGTAAAGAAACCTTTTGAGGCCCAATTCTATCTATTTTTTAAGTAAGTAGATAGCAATGGTGGGGTGTACAGAACTGACCATAGGGTACTGCGCAATGGTTGGTTTTTGTTTTTATTTCCCAGACAAGTCTCCAATCTAAAAGGAACGGTACATTGTGGACTGTGGATCTCATCCTTTATCATCATTTGAATCATGGGACTGCTTCATTCTGTCAGGTTTATATCTGTTAGTGCGCCAGGAATCATTGTTTGTATTGTTGTATTTTTGTGCTTTTTGTTTTTTTGTTGTTCATAGCTCTGTATCATGCCTTGTGGATAGTTTGTTTTATTCCTAAGGCAGCCATTCCCCATTCTATTAAAAATAGTTTTGCGAGGGATCAAGTATAGGTTTCCCATATAGGGGATCTCCTTTGTCTGTAGAGCACCTATTTATTTTAATTAGTATATAGGTTAGGATTTATAGATTTGAGCGCTGATTATATGTTTTTAGTTTAATTTTTTCACCACAAGTTGTATCCATTATCACATACCAGCAGCCAACCATTAATCAACAAATATGTCACTTTTTTTCAAGAGAGCCATTCGCAGTTGTAACCTAGATAATTTTTCAGATGACACAATGTAGAAACGACATAGATGTAGACACTGAGAATTTATCCTATTTAATAAGTAGAAAAGCTCCACACAAAAATGAGGCAGATCTGGGAAGTGGTAGCTTGGAGGAATATATATAGAAGTAAGAGAATACCAAGGGGACTTAGGTGCCTCAAGGGTACCCCTCTAGAAACGGAGAATGAGATCTTTATGAAAAGATGGAATAAATCTAATTCCTCCTTGACACATGTGCATTTCGGTTTAGTCAGAACTTTATCTTCCATACAGAACAAAATCCCTAGAAGTTTTGGATAAAGAGATTATTGAAATCCAAGGAAAATTGGGCCAATTCTCCGAACTCAAAGAGTACAAAGTACTAGATGAAAATTTTTCACAGAGAATGGAAAAATTGGAGAAAGAGGTCATTAGTTCAAAGCAGAAAAAATTTATCAGGGACAAAAAAGATTATGAACAGAATAGACAAAGAGACTGGAAAACTGAGAAAAAAGTTAACATTGTAGAAGATACATCCATAGTTGAGGTCAAATCCACACCGATTAATAAAATGTTATTAAAGGAAGATACCAAATCAAAACCAAAAAAAGACAATGATAAAATGGATAAAACAACAAATAGAAAGATGACATCTCAAAGGCCCTACATGGGAGCTAGGCCACAAGCACCTGTAAGGGATGATCACCATAGATACCATGGCCCACCACGAGGAGGGTATTTCAATGGTAATGGTAGGTATGGGCATCATGACTACTACAATGATGGACCCAGAGAGTCATTTAGGGGTTATGATAACAGTGTATTTAGATCCAACAACAATTTCAGACCCTATAATTTACCACCATTTGATCATGAGAATAATCAACATCAATTGTCTTTTTTAGACCACGACAGGGAGTACGATTTCCCCGTAAGGAAGAACAGCGAGATAGAAAACCCAGTGGGGAGGCAAGACACCCCCAGGTCGGCGAGGCGCAAAAGAATAGAGGATTCAGAGGAAAAAGAGGTGGAAGAAGGAAAGAGAAAAAAGTCAGAGCAGCCAAACCATCGGTAGAGGTTAGCAATATATTCAATATCAGCAGCTATAGAACCACTGAGGTTGAAGAGAAAGTTCTGTCCAGAGGCCTTAATTTCGCTCCCTCTAAGGGACCAAATATGTTTGACCTATATATAGACACCCATAAATTTGCAAGACGATTAACATTAAAAAAGTACTTCATGAAAGATGCTATAAGTAGGGAGGTCATTCAGGACAATAATAAAAGCAGTGAGAATAGAGATATCTCCACCACTCAATTTAAAAGGCCCTCAGTGTTTTACCCCAAACACATTAAGGGAAATTTCTTAGAAACATTCACTGAACTGGTCATTCAGGATATGGAAAGGGCAACTAGTGAGTTTAAAATCCCTAAACACAATTTGAGTAAACTGGAAAAAGATGCAGTTAAGAGTTTAGAAAGCAATAAACAAATTGTAATAAAGTCTGCAGACAAAGGGGGAGGCATAGTTATCATGGACTCTGACTATTATAAGAAAGAGTCCTTGAGAATCCTAAGCGATGGAACCACATATAAAAAACTGCCGTGCAATCCATCTATAGAGTTTAAAACAGCACTCCAAGAATATCTGCACAAGGGTTTCTTGGATGGAAATATTTCCAAAAGTGAATTGGAGTTCTTGGATATACCACAGCCAAGGATTCCAATTTTCTATTTTATTCCAAAGATTCACAAAGATCTTTGGAATCCCCTTGGACGCCCCATTATATCGGGGATAAAATCATTGACATCCAATTTGTCTCAGTTTATCGATTCTACTCTGCAGAAATATGTCCCCAAAATCCCGTCATTCCTAAGAGACACCACACACGTACTAAATTTGGTTAGGGACCTCAAATGGGAAGATCATTACATTTGGGTCACGTGTGACGTAACGTCTCTGTATACCGTCATTAATCATGACTTAGGTATCAGAGCAATTAGAAGGATGTTAAACCAAGATGACAGTCTTGAACAGGGATTCAGAGAATTTATACTAGAGGGGATACGTTATATCCTTACGCATAATTATTTCAGTTACGACAACAGCTTCTTCCTCCAGATATGTGGCACCGCCATGGGTTCAAGATTCGCCCCTAGTTATGCCAACATTTTTATGGGAATGTGGGAGGAGGAGTATATCCAATCCGGCGGCCCATTCGGGGCGAGCCTTGTACTATGGAAACGTTATATAGATGACGTGCTATGTATCTGGGGTGGAGGCACAGAAGATCTAGGGAAGTTCAAAACATATCTGAACAATAATAATATGAATCTAAAATTCACATTTAACACCAGCCCATCAAGTATAGACTTTTTAGATCTCACATTATTCATTGAGAAAGGGTCCATCGAGACCAAGACCTTTTATAAAAAGGTAGATGCTAATACGTACCTTCTGGCATCCAGCCATCACAACCATAGATGGATTAACAATATTCCCAAGGGCCAGTTCCTAAGAACCAAAAGGAATTGCTCTCAACCGGAGATATTTGAGATGCAGGCCAATGACCTTAAAGATAAGTTCATCCAGAGAGAATATAATCCCAATAAGGTTGTGAGGGCTTTAGAGACTGTAAAAAGTGTCAATAGAGATGACCTTATCTGTATGGATAATAAGAGACCAAAACAATCAGATGGTGACGAGTTTATTCCCTTCATCACCAAATACAATGAAATGTCTAATAAAATAACACAAATAATTAAGAAACATTGGGGCATTCTACAGGGTGATACAATCCTAAAATCAATACTACCCAAACACCCTCAGATAGTTTTTAAAAAAGCTGACAATCTAAAACTTAAACTATCCCCGAGTTGTCCGTTCAAAAAGCTGACAATCTAAAACTTAAACTATCCCCGAGTTGTCCGTTCAATTCCATGAAAGCACATAATACAACATGGCTAAAGGATGATTTTTATTGATGTATTTTTATTAATAGATGTATTGGCATTAGAAACCTATACTGCCATTTTTATAAGTATGTTGCACAAATATGCTGGAGTGTATGTATAAGGTGTTTGTTACTGTCCAGGCATGAAGTGGTTAAGTCAGCTGTATACAAATTGCCCTTCATCATTCATAAGTGGACAATTAGTAGGAGTTCCCAGTGAGGACAATTATCCAATGGGAATCCCTCGGTAGCTATGCACAAGGGTAAAAAAAACCTTCAGTGCCCCCACGGCTCCATTACCCCTGAAGAAGTGACGTCAGAGTCACGAAACGCGCGTAGGGTGGAGCTTTCAGGACGTGCTGCTACTGCACCGACACACTTTATTCGAGCAAATACCCAGTATGTACCTGGCAGATACCTCGAATGCGCCGCTCCTCACCTCTGACAAGCCCCGTTGCGTTTGCCTTCTGGTCCACGCCTAGAGATGGCACCCCACACATGCAGCTTCATGGGGTGTTTTGGCCACGGCTTCAAAGATATGCGGCCTTTTTTGTGGAATCCCCGGGAATTCTATTGTGCTAGCAAACATAGATCTGCTTCTGGAGACAATGCTAAATGTGGAGCAACGGATGCTACAAATGGATCAATGGATGATACATATGGATCAACGGATGGATCGACGGATGGAGAAGATAGAGGCTGACATAGCGGGCATACATTATTTGCTCGGTGTTAATGCCCCTGTTTCCCCGACGCTGGAGCAGGGGGGTGACATGGATGTGATGAATGGGACCTTCAACCCCCTTCCATCACCAAGCGCACACCCTCCACCAGAAGATGCAGCGTACATGTATGCCGTTGAGGAGGACATGACAACCCCGTCAAGACCACGCCAGGAGACAACACGGCGACCAAGACCGGAGGAAAGCTTCCTCCCAGACAACCTACCATCGCCCGTCGCCTCAAGCACACCTGCACCCAAAAGACCTACAGTCGCTTGCATCGATACGGTGCCTGACATCACCCTGTGCGATCTGCCACCGGCGCTCAGGGAGAAGTTTAGGGTGAAGAGTGCTGGTGCACCCTACAAGTATGCCTTGTTACTTTTTAAGCACCATGTTCCTTACGTTGTACTGCGACTGGGCCTTCAAAGTGAACTACGATGGAAATCGTGTTAAAAAGGCACTTCCTGCCAATTTAAGACGGAACATTCAGGATGAAATGCGTCGCTTGTATCCAATTACAGATCCTGTAATGAAAGGCGTTCGAGACTGCATTAATGGAGTTTTGTGCCATGCAAGGAATCGGCCATGGATGGACAATGCGGAGGACTTTCTGTAAGACCATACTGTTGTGCTGAACTGTATTGTACTGTACATGATTTGACCTGCTGTACTTAAATAAAAAAGATGTTGTTGTGTGTTTTTTTACTTGTTTTAATTTGCTGTCCACACACACAGGACATGCACAATTCCAGTCCCTGGGGGCCGCAAACAGGCATGGTTTTCAAGGTTGTCCTGAAAACCTGCCCTGTTTGCTGCCCTCGAGGGCTGTACTGGTGCAGACTGTTTTGCACACCATCCCACTGTACAGTATACAGTATGTTTTGACTTGTCATTGTTTAATAAAGGAGATGTTGCGTTTTGCTTATTTTAAGAATAAAGAATTTGTTTTTAAAACATGTGACTGTAAACCATACTGACTGACCTAAATGTTTTCACACATGTAGCAGTAAACCATACACCTGTTGATGTTTTGAATTGCTGTGCACTTAAAATGTTTCTACATTGTACAGTATTTGTAAATAAATGTTTTTGTACTTACTCCACCAATAAAAGAACATGTTGATTTGTCTTACATTGTTTCCATTTGCTCTCTTGCTACTGTAACAAAATACATTGTTTCTAGAATGTCGAGGCATACTGTGCTGTATACTGTAGGCATGCTCAGTATAAGAGTATTAAAAAAAATAGAAGACACAAACTGTACTGTACTGTAAGTACTGGCACTGTGTACTGTAGAAGACACATAATGTATGGGATACATGTAGAATAAATGCATAGTTTTTATTTTTTCGGGTTTATTACACAGTATACTGTACTGTATATAAAAAAGTATTGTACAGTATACTGTACGTCCGGAAAACATCAGCATACTGTTTCAGGTACAGTATTCTATCCTAATCAATAACAACGGCAACTAAACTGTAGACTCCGGTACGTGGGTTTTTAAATCCGATTCAGCAATGTGCAGGCATTGTTACACAAAGTGATATTATCCATCGAAATCCCTCCATTAGCCGTTTTCTTTTCTGAGGAAAAATAAAAAGATAAGTTTTACTGTAATGGTCAGCCCCCTAAAGAAGTACCCAGCCAGTCCCACCAATAATTTTCTCGGGGGGGCGTCTCCTGTTCACATGCGCATGCACCTACCGTCAATGCGATGACACGCATATTCGTTTCAAGAAGGCTCCAATGCGCATGCGCCTAGCGTACCACCAATTGTTCAGTATCTGCAGTACTGTAGAAGCCGCTCAGCCGCTCATATTGCTTACAGGAGAATCGCTTGACTTTTGAATAGCACCGATATTGATACTGTATTGTCAAAATAAAAAAAACACAGAAAATAATACGGCAACAATACTCACCATAGTATTTCCCACTCAGCTGGCGCCAGCGCCGGTCCACTGCCAGTCCAGCATTCTTGATCATCCACATCGATAGTTTGCAGCGGGACTAGTCCACCTGCAGTCAGCTGATGAGGCTGGAAATTGCTTAGGTACATGCAAGCTTGATCGAAACTGCACGCGAAATCCGGCTCAGGCTCAGGGTTGTCACTGACGGCGGGACCGTCTTTGGAAGCCGGTGCTGGTGCATTGCTTGGCAGCGACTGTCATTTCTTAGTTGATTTTAACATGACCTTTTGCCATCATCATGATCATAGATACAGGAAAAAGCCGGTGATACACACCAATACCCTCCAACAAATTGTGGATCAATATGATAAAAACAGGGATCGCTACATAACCTTTTCCTTATTGCACGCTTCCACGTATGAGGAGTTGGCAAAAATTTGTAAAAGTCATAGTTTTCGATAAAATACTGATACATTTGAACAACTGTGGCCATCTTATCCTCTGTTGCATTAATCGTGGCCCATATCAAATACGCGTAACTTCTGTCGGGTTTATGGAAAGCGGGCTGCACTTGAACATTCATTGCGGGTGGGTCTCTGAAGAAGGCCACCTACCTCCTGCACATGCGGGAAGCTTTTCATTTTGAATCTAGCCCTGTATGGATATTGATCCACGCTATTGACTTAACAGCTTCCTCCTGATGCAATAGATTATCTGGATCTTGCATATATCATCCTATTGCAAGTTCCTTCTGCTCCAAGGGGCCATTTAGTAGCCCACTCATTAGCTAGGCATGTCCTCGAGCATATCAGCGCTGATATACTGCACCGACACACTTTATTCGAGCAAATACCCAGTATGTACCTGGCAGATACCTCGAATGCGCCGCTCCTCACCTCTGACAAGCCCCGTTGCGTTTGCCTTCCCAGCCTGGGTTCATGCCTGGCTGACGGGCGGCTGATCTGTTAAATGATAATGATTAGGATTTAATAGGCTGCAATGCTTCGCGTGTCTACCAGATGGCATAAATTCATGAATTGTAATGCAGTATATATGTATATACTGTGCAGTATTGCAGCCAGCGGGAATAAAATGCTTCAATCCCTGCGTGGAAAATACCTCAATGCACTCGGGCAGAAAACAGTCACAAACCTCAATACACCCGGGTATATCCGAATTCGTGGGACTAGCCGAGCTCGAATAAAGTGTGTCGCCAGTGTAGATAAGCTATATCTACATAACTCATCCGTTGTCACCTAGTCAAAAATGTGAAGTGACATGATCTTTAGAGATGTGCAAACTTTTTGCATGCCTAAGTGAACTTTACAAATTTTAACCTTTTTAGTTCTGTGAAAAAGTTTGTGTCAATCCAAAGGTTTGTAACAAATTGGCTTAAAGCAGCAAAACGTGAAAAATCCTACTGTATACAGCCGCGGCCCCTTTTATTCTCCAACATCTCCGAATTTTTTCGGGATTTTTTTCTGAATGCCACACACTTCACTGCACTTTACCACGTTCATGCCTCATTCTGACCGCATTTATACCGCATTCATGTTGCATTCACACCCGCGGTTGATGCGTGGTTGATGTGTTTATTGATAATGGTTCGGATTTAATTGGTTGCAATTCTTCGCGTATCCGCCAGATGGCAGATATTCATGAATTGTAATGCGCATGCGCTTCAGTAATTGTCGACTTTCAGGTGTTTAAAAAAATACCACAGTGGTCCATTGTAAATTGGCCTTGGGACTGAAGGAAGAAGTTACAATAATGTATCAATTTAGGCTTTTCATATTAAAAAAAGACAAGCACAGTTTCTGGTCTGGTTATTGTCCTGAGAGTCCCGCCATGAGTGCACAACTGCAGTCTGTGTTCCAAAAACCCGACAGAACGTACGCTTATTTAATATGGGCCGCGATTAATGCAACAGATGATAAGATGGCAACAGTTGTTCAAATTTATCAGTATTTTATCGAAAACTATGACTTTTACAAATTTTTGCCAGATGCTCATGTGTGGAAGCGTGCAATAAGGAAAAAGTTATGTAGCGATCCATGTTTTTTTCGTATTGATCCCGATATTATTGGAGGGTATTGGTGTGTATCATCGGGTTTTTCCCGTATCTATGATCATGGAGACTGCAAGCTACCCAGCTATCTGAACAAGCTCCTCACCCCTACCACTTGCAGCACTTATCATCTGAGATCAGACTCCAAAAGACTGTTCATGGTCCCAAGGCTCAACAAAGTATCCGGACGTTCCTCCTTCTCCTACCATGCACCCCAAAACTGGCACAACCTACCAGAGACTCTCACATCCACCACCAGTTTAAGTTCTTTCAAATCTAAGGCTGTCTCACACTTTAATCTGGTCTGTAACTGTTTCATACGCCCATAATATATATTTTCTTTAACTATGTCTTGTATATAATGTATACCCTTGTGACAGGGTAAATAAAAGCCACCAGTTATATGCCTGGAAAACCTATGTCTAGTCTGCAGTGCAGCACTGACTAGGTTAAACTTCAGCTGGGAACCTCAGGACAATTAGTTGGATCCCAGCTGCCTAATCAAGGTGTGTTAAAACCCAGGTTGTAGACACATGGAGCTTGCTGTTGATGAGAGAGGAGTAAGCTGCTAAAGTGATTCCTGAAAACAAGGTCTGAGTAGCAAAGTAGTGAAACTGTGAACTGTCTGTCCCCTGCATAGAAAAAGGGGAGCTGCATATTTATAAACTGTCTGCTAAAGAGAAACTGTTTTGTTCGGTTTGCTGAAGGAAAAGCCATTTTCGTTTGTTGCTGAAAAAGAGCTATTTTTGTTTTGTGTGCTGTATATTTTTCAAGGCAAAATAAAACAGCCTTGTCAAGAAACCCACGTGTGTAGTTGCATGTACCCTGCAACAACCCTGTTCATTTATGTAACTGTATTTGTAACCATATATTATTTGTTTTACTCTGTGCCCAGGACATACTTGAAAACGAGAGGTAACTCTCAATGTATTACTTCCTGGTAAAATATTTTATAAATAAATAAATAAAAGGCGAAAGGTCGTGTTAAAACCAACTAAGAAACGTCAGTCGCTGGCAAGCAATGCGACAGCAACAGTGGCAGCTTCCAATAACGGTCCGACCGTCAGTGAAAACCTGGTGACCGGCAACCCTTGCTGTCTGTCCCCGCCCGGATACCTGCAGCCTGAGCCAGATTTCGCGTTCAGATTCGAGCAAGCTTGCATGTACCTAAGCGATTTCCAGCCTCATCAGCTGACTACAGGTGTAGTAGTCCCACTGTCACCCGTCAACGACGTGTATGATCAAGAATACGGGACTGGCAGTGGCTCGGCGCCAGCTGATTGGGAAAGTCTATGGTGAGTAATGTTGTCGTATTTTATTCTGTTTTTTTTATTTTGAAGATATCAATACGATTCAAAAGTCAAGCGATTCTCCTGTAAGCAATATCATTGGCTGAGCAGCTTCTACAGTAGATACTACACAATTGGTGAAAAGCTAGGCGCATGCGCATTGGAACCTTCTTGAAACGTATATGCGTGTCATCACATAGACGGTAGGCGCATGCGCATGTGAACAGGAGACGCCCTCCGAGAAAATTATTGGTGGGACTGACTGTGGGAACTTCTTTAGGGGACTGACTGACCATTACAGTAAAACTTTCACTTTTTTTTTTGTTCCACAGAAAAGAAAACTTTGTCATCTCATGCAGAAAACGGCAAATGGAGGGATTTCGATGGATAATTTCGCTTTGTGTTACAATGCCTGCACATTGCAGAATCTGAGTAAAAAAAACACGTACCGGAGTCTACAGTTTAGTGGCCGTTGTTATTGATTAGGATAGAAAACCTGAAACAGTATGCTGTTGTTTTCAGACCGTATACAATACTTTTTTATATCTACTGTATAATAAACCCGAAAAAATAAAAAGTATGCATTTATTCTACATGTACAGTATTCCAGTACATATGTGTATTCTATACCCGTACAGCATGTATTGTTGTAATACTCTTGTGATGTACAGTACTGAGCATGCCTACAGTATACAGTACAGTATGCCTGGACAGTATTGTACAGAATGTTCTAGAAACACCATATTGTGTTACAGTATAAAAGGAGGCAATGGAACAATTTAAAACAAATCAACATTTTCTTTTATTGGTGGAGTAAGTACAAAAACATTTATTTACAAATACAATGTAAAAACATTTTAAGTGTACAGCAATTCAAAACATCAACAGGTGTATGGTTTACTGCTAGTGAAAACATTTATGTTCAGAAAGTCAAAACATTTACAGTCAGTCAGGCCTGCACAACTCCAGTCCTCGTCGGCCGCAAACAGCCCCGGTTTTAAGGAGAACCTCTAAAACCGGGCCTATTTGCGGCCCTCGGGGACTGGAATTGTGCCCGAGGTGCATGGTCTCTAAAAGCAGATCTATCTTTACCAGCACAGTAGAGTTCCCGGGGATATCCACATTTAACCCATTCAGCATGCGGTCTAACGAGCTGGTTCTTGTGCATAGCGTGCTGTGGACATCTGGGTGGATGGGTGCTACGGAGGATGAGATGGGGGTTCCATGGAGAGAAGCGGCAGCGTCGTCGAAGAAGGATGGAGGAGGTGACCTGTGGATTTCCGGGAGAGAAGCGGCAGCGTCATCGAAGAGGGATGGAGAAAGCAACTTGTGGATTTCTGGGCAAGAAGCGACAGAATCATCTAAGCGTAATGGAGAAAGTGACCCGTGGACCCGTGACCAGTGTCGTCGAAGAGCAGTGGCGAAGATGGCCTGTGGGTTTCCGGGAGAGCTGCGGCAGCGTCATGGATGAGTAGTGGAGAGATGGGCTGTAGATTTCCGGGAGAGCGGCGGCAGAGTCGTCGAAGCATAAACGAGGAAGTGGCCTGTGGGTTCGATGGGTTGGCTGCCATTTGTTTTGCGTTGAGTGTACATCACCGAATTTCTTCTTGACATAATAAGGCTTACGTGTATTAAAACCCTTAGCTTTTGGGGTCAGCAGAAGGTTTTCTTTATTGGCCTTAGCCTGTCGCTTTGGCCTTGGCTTGGAAACGGCTGCCGCCTTTCGTTTTTTCTGTGTGACAGGCACGACAGAGGAGAGTGGCTTCTTGCGTCCGTGGAATCGGGGTTGATCCATGGAAGCAGATGGCACAATGCAGTATCTGGACAAGGGCAAGTTCAGATAAAGATCATCGAGTGGGAAGCTAAGCAAAGTGTGTAAATGTTTATGCATGGCGACGAGGTACAGGTGTTAAAAGTGGGCGTACTCTGATGTGAGTCATTAACGTATAAATACACCATCCATTTTGTGAATTCACTGCACATTGAATACACATCGACTAAACATTGAATATACATTCTTGTGTTTGTATTTCTTTCTAGTCGCAGCAATACCTGTTAAAAAGATTTCAAAGGATCTCAGCATGAGAATTAAGGAGATGTACAAGAGCGGACAACGAATTGCAGATATCCAACGCTAGTTAGCTGCTTCTGGCCTCGTTGTGCCATCAACCACCGTGTGCTATCATGCACACGGAAAAACCAAACAACACACGAGGACACCAACGGTAACTAACGCGTAAGTATATTTATATAACTATATAATACAGTATATCTATTATTGTTTATATTGCTGCATATTAATAGAACTATATATTGTGCAGATCTATCTCATTTTATAGTTATTTCGGTATAGTTATATAACTACAATATATCTATTGTTTATATTGCTGCATATTAATAGAACTATATATTGTGTAGATCTATATCATTTTATAGTTATTTCGGTATATTTATATAACTACAATATATCTATTGTTTATATTGCTGCATATTAATAGAACTATATATTGTGTAGTTCTCTCTCATTTTATACTATTTTTTCTGCAAATGATGTGCTGTACTTGTGGCCTACTGCACTGTAACTTACCGGATTGTTGTTTTTCTGTACATTGTAGGGAGACAACTCTTCTGGTCGACAAAATAAGTGGAAGAGAATGATGAGAATAGTGCATTAAGGGTCAAATACACTCTGCAGCAAAATCACAATCTCACTGTATCCGAGACCAGCATAAAGAAGATGAGACGCAGAATTGGATGGAAATATGGACGTGTGAGGTTAGTACTGGACAGTACAGGAGGTAAAAGTGTTGTTTAAGAAACTGTACTGTACCTATAAAATTATTCCTTGTCATTACAGAGCGTACCCTATGATAAGGGACATTAACAAGGTCAAGAGAGTGGTCCAGACCCAGGCATGGATCGACAGTGGAGAAACTTTCCAGGATTGCATCTTCACTGACGAGTCTACTGTTTCGCTGGAGAGATTTGCCACCTTTGCATTCCACAAAAAAGGTCGCATATCTATGAAGCTGCGTCCGAAACACCCAGTGAAGATGCATGTGTGGGGTGCCATCTCTAGGCGTGGACCAGGATGCATCGTCATCTTTGAAGGTACAGTAAAATGTATTTCACACGCTTTTGCCTTATGCACTGTACTGTACTATTGTGCAGTTTTTTGAGCACTTTTCTTTTCTTGTTATAGGAATCATGAATAAAGCTTTCTTCCAAGAGAAAATTGTGCCTGAGATTGTGGAATACATCACACGTGAGTTCCCGGATGGTCACCGTTTCTACCAGGACAACGATCCGAAGCACACCGTGTCAACAGCGCATATCCTTGAGCGCGGTATCAACTGGGTGAAGACGCCAGCGGAGTAAGTGCCGTAACCGTGTCTCATTTTTTCCCACTGTTTTTACTGTGTACTGTATCTTTTAAACTAATTGTCCTTTTTTTCCCCCTCCAATGACAGATCGCCAGACTTCAATCCTATCAAAATGGTCTGGCATCAGCTGAAGGACCATATCCGAAAAGTCCTGAAACCCTCCAAAAAGGATGAGTTGGCGCAAGGCATACTGAGTTTTTGGAACGATGTACTCACCGTGGAATGATGCAATAAATATATTGACCATATTGCGACTGTGTTGCCCATTGTGATCGCACGTAATGGGTAAGCATCAGGAAGGTAGTATGGTATAGTACTGTACTGTAGTATTGTAAGTACAGTATGATACAGGTAAGTATGGCACAGATTTTTTCTTTCCTAGTAGTCAGAGTATACAGTAGTTCCAGTATAGACTTGTTTGATAGTACTAACTGCATACTGTAGTCCAATATGGAGTAGCTATACAGTACACAATGCCATAATACAGTATGCACCTGACTGCTCAATTTTTTTCTTTCCAGAAAGAGCAGCACCAGCCATCTGGTTACAAAGTATTTAACAGTAGTCACAGTATACAGTAGTTCCAGTATAGACTCGTTTGATATAACTAACTGCATACTGTATTCCAATATGAATTGTAGCTATAAAGTACACAATGCCATAATATGCAACTAACTGCTCAATTGTTTTCTTTCCTGAGAGAGCAGCACCAGTCATCTGGTTGCAAAGTATTTAACAGAAGTTACAGTATACAGTAGTTCCAGTATAGACTCGTTTGATAGTACTGTACAGCACACAATGCCATGATACAGTATGCACTGGGGGAGAGGGGGGTATCATGTAAAGTTTGTGAACTATTTGTACAGTTAAGTGTATCTAAACTGCAGTCATGATGTACACAAAACCTCCCCTCTCTCAATGAACTCACAGAATGAGGAAGAAGATAAAGACGGAAAAATGTATATTATTATATATATATTATTATATATTATATATTATTAATTAATATTATTATCAATGTGCATTATTCATGATTATCCACCGGCCCTCAATTTACATCTGACAGAAGAACTAAATAAAGACTGCATTTTGTATTATTCATGATTATTTTTATATTTGTTTTTTTTGTTCCTGATAAAATAAAATACATTTTTATTTACATTCATGATAATCATAATCATTGACAACTGCCCCCCCCCCACACCTACACCAAACAAAAAGAAAGAATGACAAAAAGTGGTAATTTACTGCATCAACAACATGTATCAGATAATGTTTTTTTTAACTCTCAATTTCACAGTGCTGTGCAAATCAGATTTACATATCAAATTCGAGAAGGGATTTTAAAAAGCGTTACCGTAAACAAAGCCTCGAAGGGTTGGGGGGGGGGGGTGGATGGGTGAGTCATGCGCAGTAATCATCAGCTAGCTCCCTTCCCAAAGAGGATTACAGAGAGGTGACTCTAAACCAACAATAGAAAAATTAGGCACACAGGCGCAGAGAGGTGATGCTCGGCTAGGGATGGATTAATTAACTCAATGGCAAGCTTTAGAAACGGAATGGCTCTGGAGAGGTTCAAATCCTTGAGCGAGCCTTGTGTGTGTGCGTGGGGGAGGGGGTACAGCATACAGCTGCATGAAGGATTAGCTGTACTGCAGTTCAAAGAAATGGCATATTTTCATCATAATATTTGATTCCTACACCCCTGTTACGGTAACTTATGACAAGATATAATTTCCTCCAAATAACTGGGTTGAACTGAACGAGGCTTAGATATAATAAAGTATATTTATTCCTTAGATAGGTGAACACAACAAGATAGTACAATTAACAAACAAGAAGGCAACACTTTCTTAGGGCTTGGAATGAAGAAGTATCAAATAGCAATTCTCCAGCAATCAGGTATCAATCACGATGTAGCAAGAAGAAAAAACAAATGGCGCACAGCCAGGGAGCCAGGTGGATTAAAAATAGTTACCTTTAATTCAGTGCATGGCTGAAGACATATTCACCCCTTGGGGGGTCAAAAACAAACACCTCCTATGCGTTTCGGACTGGCAGGTCCTTTATCAAGGAGTCTGGGATATGGAGGGATACGCTACTTTATATACCTGTGTTGCCATTAGAGTAATTAGACAAATCTGCGCACCGTCGCGCAAGGATGCCCATTGCGCATGCGCGTGACGTCACACGGGGTGCTGATACACCAGCCCTGGGGCTTATGGGTACGGACCGCCCCCTGTTCCAGTCCGCGCACGCCCACATCAGGCATGTAAACAGGAGTTCTATTCCTGGTCTCTGCTCACAGTTCCGCCCATTGTGACGTCACTGCGGGTCTCAGACAGGCTAAGGCGCACCGCTACACCACCAATGAACATGATGAGTAGATGATGCGACCACCAATCAGAAACACCCCAGCTAGCATACACAATAGAGCGCAATGATCCGCAAAGTACTTAGTAATGATAAACTGCAAGATATGACATATATCAAGAGCAAATTAATATTAAGAGCAAATTTATAAAAAATCCCAATAATATCATAGTACCTCCTCGCTCCAAATCCCAACTGTACAAAGACATTCTGAAACCCAGTGACTTGGATCGGCGCTAGAACAACAGTATAATATGATAAAGAGATTATAACACAATGTATAATATTAAGATATAAGGTGTGACTGAAATATTCTCAACCTTCACTGGGAATATGCACTGATTCCCTTACAAGTAGTCAGGATCCAGGGCAGGAAGGGAGCGATGTCATCAGGTACATCCAAAAGAAAAAAACATATAAACAATCATGGTGCAGTATCCTCACAAAACCTGTGGTAAATTGCTTGCAAAACTTGGCTCTTATAGATTGCCTACTTACAACACGTAAGATATATTAAAGCGAGGGTCATATATTTCTCTGAGACTCCAAAACGTGGTGTCAGATGAATGCAGTTGCAGCACGCAGTGTAAAATATTGATAGGGAACTGGATCAATGATGTTCCATAAGACTTTCAACTCTCAATCAGGTGTAGACAGCAGGATACATACAGGAATGAAAGGAGATCATAGTGTTGACCAGTAAACACCAAACTTTATGTTTAAAAAAGACGTAGGACAGGTACTCACAATATAACAAATGATCGCATTCACATAGGGTTTTACTTGTGACAGCTGGCCGGTACTCGGGAGATGTTAGCTCCAATCCCTTCTGTAGCGCTCCACGAAGGTGCCCCCTCGTCCGGTCGCGGGTGGACGGCGTCTGACGTCACATCCGGGCCTCGGAGTGACGACTTCCGGTTGGGGCGGGTACAGAGCGGGGTGTTGGGATCGCAGTGCCGGCACGGTGTCCTCAAGGGTGAAGCAGCTAGCCAGACTGTGGTTCAGCTGCACTGCTACTAGGCTCAACGCGTTTCGCTGTATCCACAACTTCCTCAGGAGCAATAATTACATCCCCAGTGGGTCCCAAATATATAATGCTCTCAATTAGAGTTGATTAAAAACAATTAGATCAATCATGACGTCATTAATTACACACAGGATTCTCCCCATAGTAGGTTACATAATCACTGTGATCAAAAAAGTGCGGCGATTGGATATAGCTTAAATTTATTAATTAAACATGTATTTAGTATTCAATGCATAATAGACATTATAAAAAACAGTATAAAAAAACAGTATAAAAAATCATTACATTAAAACTCATATCAGAACTCATATAAATATGCACGATAAAAATATTAGATAAAAATGTTGTGGGGGAATAGAGGAGGAAAAAGGAGAAAAAAGCAGCAATTAGTAGGATAATATCAAACACATCAAAACAGCATTAATATAAAAATAGTATAAATATGTGCAAATAGCTAGAGAAAGGGAGTAATTTCAAAGTCTACATTAATTTCAAAGCATTTTACTAATTTCCACAATTCTAGCACACAGGGGCTAAAATTCACTGCTATTGAACATGTTGTTCAACATTGGAGAGGACGCAATAGAGACTTAGATTTAAGCAGAAGAGAGATGTACTGGATACATAGACTCAATACTTTAATGCTCAATGGTCTTAATGTAGACTGCCAAAAAACAGTCCAAGTATGATAGGGATCGTACTGATTACGAAAAGAAACAAATTTATAGTTGGCAGCGTGTTAACCCAATCCGAGAGAGGGGTATGCAGGGTCCACAAAAGAATTATCAGCAGAGGGATAAAACTATGCGATCAACCCCGCGAAAGTCAATACTTAAATCTAAGAGTAATGACCAACCAAGTGGAGACTCAGACCTCTCGGATGTTGAAAACCTCTCCCACTCAGTTTCATTTTTCCAGACAGAAAGATCGGGACACCATCCTGACGGTCCAGTGGAATTCTCCAGGCCAAGGTCAACGGGAGCAGATTATGCCAGAACATATCACGATAGTGGATCGGAACAACAATTATCTACCAGGCAACAACAGCAGCAAAAAAATCTTCCCTCTCTTCCAGAAAAACCAAAAAGAACCAGAAGAGGAAAGAAGAAGAGAGGGCGGCAGATGGCCGGCCAAAAGGAAGAAGTGAGTAATAACCAAGAAATGGATGTAATAAATATTTCAGGTGAAAATTTAACCGCTGCAGAGTTGTCACTCTTAAAGAAGGGCCTTAAGTACGCCCCAACAATGGACTTTGACCTATTCAATACTGCCATAGATGTTCACAAATTTGTGAGGAAATTAACTTTAAAATCTTTTTTCCATAAACGCTCACATTTCCTTGATCAGAAGGAGAGTGGGTCATCGGACATTGTTGATGGTTCTGTTACACCTGGAGCTACACCTGTACCTCACCCTGATGACCCTGGTACAACACAGGGTGCTTCAGCAACATCTGCCTCATCCTTTAGAGAGGCATGCGATCTCCAAGACATACTGGACCTTGAAGAATTATTGGAAGAAAATAATGAATCATCTGAGCAAACTGTCATTTCAGAATTTAGTACTTGGAGGTCCAACCTCAAAAAAGGTTCATTGTTTTATCCCCAGTTCTCTAAGGGCCCATTCTTGACGACGTTTGAGAATTTGGTCATTAGAGATTTACGTATTATGGCAGAGGGATTCTCTCTTGCAAATGTGGCTAAACATAACCTGAATAAAGATGAGAAACAGGCATTATTATCCCTACAGAAGAATTCTAAAATTGTTATTAAAAATGCGGACAAGGGGGGGGGGCAGTGGTAGTGCAAAGTAGGTCTGGCTACCTTAACGAGGCCTATCAGCAACTTGGGGATGCCACCACCTACTCTGCATTACCAGGTGATCCCACAGTAGGTTTCTTGGAATCCTATAAAGAACTATTAGAGCTAGGGGTAATTACCCAAGTTTTGAGCAAAGCAGAAAGTGTATTTTTATGGAACCCAAATCCTACCATAAGGTCCATAAGACATTGGTCGACCCTCCGGGGAGACCAATCATATCGTCTATTGGATCTTTGGGAGATGGCTTATCGAAATATATTGATCAATTTTTGCAATCCTTTGTGAAGGATTTACCCTCCTTCTTGTTGGATTCAGGGGACCTTATTACTAAATTAAGTCAAGTACAGTGGGGCCCACATTCTATTTGGGTAACCATGGACGTTATGTCCTTGTATTCAGTCATCAAACATGACCAGGGGGTGTCAGCTGTCAACCACTTCATTGGGGGTCAAGAGAGCAATCAATTTCACACTGCATTTATTTTAGATGCCATTAATTTTTTACTCACTCACAATTATTTTTTATTTGATCACAAATTTTATTTACAGCAACAAGGCACGGCAATGGGCACAAGTTTTGCACCGGTGTATGCGAATTTATTTATGGGGTGGTGGGAGTCACTGTTCATTTTCACTAGCACAAATCCATTTCGAAAATACATCACGTTTTATAGAAGGTTTATTGACGACCTGATTATGATTTGGGAAGGGGATTTAGACACATTGCACAATTTTTTCCAATATATTAATTGTAATAATCTTAATTTATCTTTCACTCACAACATCAACACACATCATATTGACTATCTGGACCTCCGACTGTTCATTGATATTGAAGGCCAAATTCAAACAGAGACATTCAGAAAACCAAATTCGAGGAATATGCTGTTAAGAGCAGACAGCTGTCACCCACCTGCTGTCATAAAAGGTATCCCCAAGGGCCAATTCCTCAGACTGAGGAGGAACTGCTACACTGAAGAGGGTTTTTCCCGACAGTCTGAGGAGTTGTGCCATCGATTCCAACAAAGAGGGTACAACATGAGGAACTTAACCAATACCCACCAGGAAGTGGCATAAATGAATAGGGAAGATCTCCTTCAAAAAACGCAGGGTGGTCCACCCAAGGAAGCAGTTCCCTCTAATAGGAAAAAGAATTATGACATAACAGATGAGGATGTTCCCCTTATGATCACACAATATAACAAATGTAGCCAGGTAGTCCAGAGCATAATCCGAAAACACTGGAACATCCTACTAATGGATGGGAGTTTAAAAGACTGTGTCAAAAAAAGGCCCCCGTTTTGTTTGTCACTTCATGGTTCCATCCCGGCATTTTAGGGGTTCTATGTCCAATCAGGAATTCCCTATTAAATCTTTTATAAATTGTGACACACAATATGTTATTTATCTCCTAACATGCGGGTGTGGAATTAATTATGTAGGGAGGACAACTAGATCTCTCAAGAATAGGATATTCGAACATGTCAGACTAATCAAAAAGGGAGATGTATACCACCCGGTCTCCAAACATTTTTCAAACTGCCCCAAAGGTGGTATAAAGGGGTTTAAAGTACAAGGAATCGAAAAGGTTTTTGTGAGAGAAAGAGAATAAAGCTTTTTTTCATATAAAAGCACAATAGACCCCATTGGCAGCAAAGGGCTTATGCTGTGGATTGTTCTTAATGTCTATGGGACACTACAAAGAAGAATACCAATAAAGATTTGCTCAACCTTTTGGACCGCAGGGAGGCTTACTGGATCTTTATGCTCTAGACCAGAACGCCCTGCGGTCTAAATATAGAATGGAATTTGGGCCATTTCTTAAAATATTAGCATGTTAACCCTGCTAGAATATTGTAAAACTGTTTTCTGACTTTGCTTTTATCATTGGTTTTGTTGTTGCTCTTGCGTCTGTACTTGGTATGCTGCAGAGCATTTATGGTTTAGAGTATAATGATGTCCTATAATGCATATCAAACATGTTGGAAATTAATAGGTTAAATACATGCTGTATCTATCACTCTGAACAACTAAAGTTGCTAAAAACTAAAGCCAAAAAATAATTGCTAAAATTTACTGCTAAAAATTATTGTTAATTATCTGTACTATAAATCAGCCTTGATAATTATGGATATTAGCAAAGACACTTTGTTTAATAGACTTAGATATGTTGATTCATCGATTCCTCCTCCCCTTGGAGGTAAATTCTTAAAGACTTACAATAAGAAGGTCTCAAGATTGCTTAACTTTGTTTTTAATTTCCTAATGTGTTTTTAAGGTAGACATTGTATGTTATTTTTTGATTATGATGTCTTATATTGGTGTGGACCTAATAATAAGGTCGTGTTTTATAATTATGTTGAATGTCTTTGTACAGTTGGGATTTGGAGCGAGGAGGTACTATGATATTATTGGGATTTTTCCTCTGTCTGTCTCTTCTTAGTTCTCCTGTCCTCTGTCTCTGCCTGTCCTTATAGCTTCCTGTTTTCTGTTTCCATGTTGCTTTTGTTTTGTAATCCTGACACCTTCTGCTTCTGCCCTGACCTGTTCCGTTTCTGTTTCCTGTGAGTCCCGATTACATATTAAAGGTCCTTGGGTATGAATTGACTTGTCCCCATCTGTTCCTGCCCCCTGGTTCCAGTTCCTGCCCCTTGTCCAGTCCTGTTTCCCCATCTAAGTTATCTGCTGCCTGTCACTAACCTCCTGCGACCCCGAAGACATACCCCTGCTGCCTGCCCTTGACCCCTGCCTGTGACCTTGACGATCCTTGCTTGACCCTGATGTTCTGCCATCGAGTCTCCTCATGACAAGCAGACTGTCTATTACTCTGAAAGCTGTAACAATAATGTGTTACACTTAGTAATATATTGTTACATTATAGCTGCAGCATTTCACAGACTTCAGCACGGAGTCAGAAGGCAGACATTCCATTAGCACACAATCCAAATTTTTCCAGATTTATAACGAGCACCAAACGATTGGCAGTTTATTTATTTAATTTTATTTATAAAATATTTTACCAGGAAGTAATACATTGAGAGTTACCTCTCGTTTCAAGTATGTCCTGGGCACAGAGTTAAGACAAATAATACATGGTTACAAATACAGTTACATAAATGAGCAGGGTATACATTATATACAAGACATTGCGTACACAGTAAAGATAATATATATTATCTTATCATATAGGTAATAATGAAGAATTATACATTGTCACATTGTCACATGCTTTACATATGTAAAGAAGAAAACAAAAAAAGGGGCAATGCATTATTACTGCTTTAATGGTAAAACGTAAATGAGCATAGCATGTTGATTAATTTGATTACTTTCGCTTCCAAAAATGTGATCGAACTTATAACAAAAACCTTTTTTACATCGCTGGGCTGCTATTTTGTCACATAAAACCAAGTACAGTATTGAATTCTGAACAATTTGGGCTCCAAAAATTATTTACGGATTTTGCAAACTTTGTAAGTTTGCTTGAAACTGCGGAGAGTGAATCTTGATAGATTTGCACATCTCTAATGATCTCCCCCTAGTAAATCCATGCCACCCAGGACTTGTAAATTGCTAGACTTTAGATATCCAACCATTCTTTCAGCAGTGTTTCCATTCATATCCCCCCTACTGATTTCAGGCTCCCTGCCCTGTAGGTAACTGCCTCCAACATACAGTACTTTAAAATTTGCTAAGTGGGACTCTGTTCTTCTCCAGTCATCTGGAACTACACCTTTTAATAGTGACTGGTTAAATACCGTAGTCCTGGTAATGGTGTTGCCAGCTCTTTTAATATCCGTAGATGCACAGTACAGGATACAGGCATACCCCGCATTAAAGTACGCAATGGGTCCAGAGCATGTATGTAAAGCGAAAATGTACTTAAAGTGAAGTACTCCCTTTTTCCCACTTATCGATGCATGTACTGTACTGCAATCGTCATATATGTGCATAACTGATGTTAATAACGCATTTGTAACAGGCTCTATAGTCTCCCCGCTTGCGCACAGCTTCGTTACAGGTAGGGAGCCGGTATTGCTATTCAGGACGTGCTGACAGGCGCATGCGTGAGCTGCCGTTTGCCTATTGGGCGATATGTCCTTACTTGTGAGTGTACTTAAAGTGAGTGTCCTTAAACCGGGGTATGCCTGTATTCAGTTGGTCCCATTGACTGGTCAACTTTCCGTTTAAAAAGTCCTGGTACTTTTTTCTATTCTGTAAATTGACTTTTGTGTCCAAATCCTTTCCATTTTGTATTTCTGTTCCCCAGCGGGGGACCCTGCCTCAACCTTCAGCTGAGAAGACTGAGCAAAAATAATTATTACGGTGATTTGCTATAGAGTACCTATGTCTCCCTTCATCATGACCATTCATTTTTCTCTTTAGTCTTACTATTCCTCCCCTTGTTTTTCTACCTTTTCTTATACAATTAAAAAGAGGTTTTGGCCTCCTTATTTATTGATGGGGCATTTCTTTTTTCTTCTTCTTGGGCCTTTGCACATCTGATTATTTTCTCAGCAGTTCTTTTCCTTCTTATATATCTGCCTATAATTTCTAAATATGTATTTTTAGCCTTTAAAACACCGGTCACCTCCTTTGAGAACCATATCAATTTTCTTTTCCTTGTATTTTAACTAACCTGTCTGACACAAAAGTCTCTTGCTTTTAGTATTGCATCTTTAGTTTTTCTCCCTGCTCTTGCACGCCATTCAAATACCTCCACCCTGCCCAATAACTGCTTAAATAATTTCCCATCTCTGAAAAGTCAGCCCTCCCAAGTTTGTGTGTGGTAGGACTCAGCCTCTGTCTATACACTAAGCCCCAAAGTGTCGGCTGAGATGGCAAAGTCTGTTCTGGCACACAGTGACATCATTGCCCTAGTATCATTAAACTTCTGCCAATTCTTTTTATGTTCTATTATATTTTATGATGCAGAACTCCAGGCATACTGAACTTGCTTGTAATTTGCTGTGATATATCTTCCGTAGGAATGGTTCTGCTACCGGCTGATACAATGTGAATAATATAAGTGCTAAAAAGAAATAATAAATGAACCAAACATTTAGAAACAAATTACTTGATACATAGCCCCCATAGTCCTTTCACTGGAAAGGGACGAAGATAAGACATTCAAATGAGTAATCTGCTGACTGTTTTTTAATGAGTGTATGGGAACACTGTACATTTAATGATAAGAAAACCATTAAGCATCACTTAATTAATGTAGTTTGGGAACATTAGTCAGGTTTTTTCAAATGAAAGGAAAGCGCTAAACAAATAACGATTAGGCTGTTCTTAGCAATCCTACTGTCTTCATCAATCACTAAGCAATTAAGAAAAGGTAGACATGTTAGGGGATGTTTTAACTTTGTAAATGAAGGATAAAATTACTGTATTTAAGCAGTGTAAGGCACTATCAGAATGTTTTCTGTCAGGTTTATTTAGCATAGCTGTATAAACTTTTAATAATAACTTCCAAAACACTACTGCATTTAGTAGAGCAGAATTCTATTACTTCACATGATGTTTTGAGATCTTGTAAGTCTATTCTTTATGGTGCAGTCCTACATATGTGTTTTTTTACTTTTGTTTAATATGTCTTAATGATGGAGACTATCCTGAATTCCCGGGTGTCTTAATTGATCAAAAACTAACATTACCTTTTCTTTTACCGCCATAAGCCTGGGCTACAAAAAGTGAGAGGAAAATACAGGCCAATATCATGCTGCTATGACTCTGGGTGGTCCTGTGTCACGTTAATGCCTTCAACCTATTCAGTTGTGTTAGCAATGCAGCAACCACGGGGTTAACTTTCATTTGAACAATTCCTATTTTTCTTTCTCCTGGGAGGTCACCTGGGTACAGATGTACCAGAGATGTAAAACGATCTCTAGGTTATCTAAAAAATGATGGTGTACATGCTGGAGACGGTTCGGGTTAGCAGATGGGAGGTGATAGAAAGAGCACTCTCTATTTCGTTACAGATTTAAAAATATAAAATTAAAATCTGATATTCACGTGGCTAAAAAATATGGACTTGTGGCGGGCAAAGTTAGACGTGTGTAACAGTACCAAATATGACAGGTGTCTGTGTTGCATAGGTTAGATATTTGATTTCTCCTCAAAGATTACAATTAGCCCTGTCAAGACAGATGTCCCAGCGTGCATTATTCTAGGGGTTACAAGGAGAGAAATATAAGGTATTTAATACTCTGAGTCAATCAAAGTGCTTTCTAAAAATTTTCTTTATATATATAAAAATATATACACCTCCCATAGGGTGTGCCGGCAGCCATTCCACTTGGCTACCAGGGTTCACATTATGGCGGTGTTTCAAAGCTTGCGTTCCCTGCGGGATACTAGGAAGCCGTGACATCAAGATCGGCTTCCTATTGGCCTGCGTGACACGGGAGCTTTAAAATTTAAACCCTAGCTACCAGGCCAGAGCGGTTACCGGTACCCCTACGGAGGTAAGTATCTCTGGAAGCAGAGACGCAAAGCTGAAACTAATAGGGTTCAGCTCCAGAGACCCCCGGCTTCAATTCTGTGAATGTAAAAAATAATGTTACAAAATAATCACTTTGATTGCTCCTTTAAGAGGACTTTTTCAGATTTATTTGCTCTAAGTTAGCGGTAACCAATCTAATGCCTCATACCTTCATAGCAATATGTACTTATATCTAAAAAAAAAAACCTATGAGGGTAAAAAAAAAAATGGTGTTTTGTTATCTTCCCTGTATTCCTTCTTTCTAGCTAAACTTAATATTATATAAGCCACATCAGAGTAACAGACTCTATGGTTAACATGGGAAAACAGTGCAGGGGTATTTAATTGAGCTGCTTGAGCTGATATGGAAAGTCAATGGAAGATTCCACGCGCGTTAGTGGTGAATCACCACTATCGCAGCTAGTGAATTTCCCCCTATGTTATTTAAGTCATATCAAAATTATGCATTTATGATTAATTTTCTGGGTATATAAGGAAGTCCTGTTCCAGCAGATGGAGGCTGCTCTGTTTTGGCAGAGCATGGGATTAGAAAGACATATACAATAATAATGGTGATGAATATTGACAGTAGTTCCAAAGGTGGGGGGCGGGTTGTAAATATAATAATACTTACACGGCCATGTGTAAGCAACCACAATTAGTGATCACCTCCTTGAGGGCGAGCTGTGCCTCTCCCAGGTAGATATAGCTGTATGTTGATAGGGTTAGGGGAAATGATATATAATCTATAAGGCTATACTCACATGGCCCTGTGTGAGCTGGTGTAGAAATTGGTTACTTTGGTGGTTAAATTTAACCCATCCACATCTATTCGTCACGTAATGGGGGTTTTCTCCAGTATCCAGGGCAGCACGAAAATCAGTGCTAACTCCCAGGCGTCAGCCAGGCTCTCCCCCCAGGTGTTATGATGCGTGGGGGGGGGGAGGGGTTGGGTGATGAGAAAAACGAGTGAGGCACGGTTCCAGTTAAATATTCACAAGAAATCGCATTTATTAATTAAAACAGCAAAGGGACTCACATACATATAGAATGGACGCTTGGCCTCCTCACGCAGTCCAGGATCGAGTTTGAGCAGCTTTGTGCGCCCTTCCCGCGTCCGGGGTGCAGGAAGAAAAACTATCCTGCTGGGCTGCAAACACTGCTCCACGGTCTGACTGCGGAAGCCTCCTTAGGTCAAAATCTTCTGGTGGTTTAGAGCAACGCGTTTCGTCGACACATCGACTTCCTCAGGCTCAAATAATGACGTTGCAGGGGTCTGGTGGCTTTTTATAGACCCTCTGGATGATTAAAGGATTGATTAAAGCTGATTTGTTGTTTCAAATTGAATTCAGCTTGGTTGTGTTGTTTTCAATGACATGGCATTGCATATATATGGAAAATCCTTTCTGTACATATTCTAACACACATATGTGCCTCTTGCTCACTTTCATACTAATATGAGTCTAAAAATCTATATTGGTTTCATTAACCATGTTAAAATCATTAATCAAGCCTCCATTAAGGTAGGGATCAATGGAATAAACTATCACCCGATAGGGGTAAGGATTTAAGACAGTGTTTACTTATAATGTCTTAAGTATATAAATATATAATACAATACAATCTTTATACAAATATCTGTAAAATCATTAAATAGCCATTGTCACAAAATTCTCCATTAACTCTTTCATCATTAATTAATGGTCCTATTAGGTTACCAGCTTGCATTAATGTCATGTATACCCCCTAAGCATTTGGCATTGAATTTGGGCAAAGGATGATTTTAGCAAAGGGCTATGTTCATTATAAACATCATATTCAAAATCTAAAAAATAATTAAAATTCATATAATATACACCTCATGTGTAATCTAAAAATTCAAGGTAATTACTCTCTAAAATAAAATCTGAAGTGCCCTGTTTCTCTTTCTCTTCCTCATGTTGACTTGGATTACTGCACAGGTTTTTTTTCCTGGAACAAGGAGCACCGGTAGTTGTATCCCCTTTTTATTAGTTTGTGTGGTGTGCAGCATCCCCGTATCCTATTGATGTCTGGCTTATGGTTTAATAACTACATAGTTGAGTTTTTGCTCATTTGTTGAGGGAGATGGCCCAAACTGAACAGAAGAGGATATTCCTTTTCCATGGCCTCATCAGTGATGTCACAATCATGTGATTGCTTCTGATGAGGGTGCCGCTGCCCCTCAGAGTTGATTAGTAGACCCCAATGTCTCTGAAATGGAGAATTCAGATCAAGAACAAAGGCCAACTGTTTATAACTTAAAGTTGATTTTGACTGAACTAAAAGAGACTAACTTGTTATTGTGTAGAATCTCGAAATGAATTGAACTGTAGTATGCTATAAGCCCCTCTCATATCCTAATGAGGTTTAAAATGTACATTTCTAATTAGTTTAGTTGTTTATCTCCCTTTGATTTGGACATTACAATAAGATTGGAAGATCCATAGGGCAACGTGTCAAAGAAGTAGCACACCAAATCTGTGTTCTGCTGTAGACTGAATTCTATATTAATTATGTATGGAAGGATAAATGGAGATCAGGTGACTAAAACATAATTCTAGCCACATTCCTTCCTTCAAATTTTGATTTATTTGCTATAATATCTTTCTGCTATTTTCTCGCTACAGTTTGTCACGAGACTGTTTTAAAGCAGCAGTTCCTCATTTATCTGAACCTGAACCCCCAGTTCCTGAGATATTTGTATTTTGTGTTCCAGTGTTTGATAAACAAAACTATGAATTTGGCGCCGTGGTCACACATGTAGGGTTGCAACCTCATTTTCTGTTGATGTTGCAGCTTTCTATTGGCCGCTGAAGTGAGGCCGACTTGGTGGCCATATTGTGTCCACTGGGTAAGTATTTAGACCTGGCAGAATTATGAAATAAAAGGCAAAAGAATGATGCAACAAGAGATGTAGAATTTGAACGTCCCATATTAAATTCGTGTGTTTATTTTGTCCAAGAAAGTATTCCACTTTTGCATTGATACATAGGGGCTGCAAAAGTCGAGAGAGAAAATCGGCGCAATTTACCAAGGCAAAGATACCATTGTTTCAACGGTTATGTTTTATTTGATTCATTTGGGGCAGTTTGTAGCACAAGTTTTGCTCCGCTGTTGCAGCCCATAAGACTTTGGACATCAACCCCATAGACCTCTCACTCTGTCATATCGTGTCTCTGCCAAAACAGTGTGCAAAAAAACAGGCGTTACCTCAGATTAGAACACAAAGTGTGCTTACAGTGAAGCAGTCAATTCGACAATAGCTCTCTTACAAATACTTAGAGCAAACAGTAGGATCCCTCAGCTTCAACCCCAGAAAAGGGTTAATCCAGAGCCCTTATAGAAACATGGGAAAAAAACAAACAATGGGGGAGCATGGGATTAGAAAGACATATACAATAATAATGGTGATGAATATTGACAGTGTTCCAAAGGTGGGGGCGGGTTGTAAATATAATAATACTTACACGGCCATGTGTAAGCAACCACAATAGTGATCACCTCCTTGAGGGCGAGCTGTGCCTCTCCCAGGAGATATGCTGTATGTTGATAGGGTTAGGGGAAATGATATATAATCTATAAGGCTATACTCACACGGCCCTGTGGAGCTGGTGTAGAAATTGGTTACTTTGGGGTAAATTTAACCCATCCACATCTATTCGTCACGTAATGGGGGTTTTCTCCAGTATCCAGGGCAGCACGAAAATCGTTGCTAACTCCAGGCGTCCGCCAGGCCTCCCCCAGGTGTTATGATGCGTGGGGGGGGAGGGGTTGGGTGATGAGAAAACGAGTGAGGCACGGTTCAGGTAAATATTCACAAGAAATCGCATTATTAATTAAAACAGCAAAGGGACTACATACATATAGAATGGACGTTGGCCTCCTCACGCAGTCCAGGATCGAGTTTGAGCAGCTTTGTGCGCCCTTCCCGCGTCCGGGGTGCAGGAAGAAAAACTATCCTGCTGGGCTGCAAACACTGCTCCACGGTCTGATGCGGAAGCCTCCTTAGGTCAAAATCTTCTGGTGGTTTAGAGAACGCGTTTCGTCGACACATCGACTTCCTCAGGCTCAATAATGACGTTGCAGGGTGGTGGCTTTTATAGACCCTCTGGATGATTTAAGGATTGATTAAAGCTGATTTGTTGTTTCAAATTGAATTCAGCTTGGTTGTGTTGTTTTCAATGACATGGCATTGCATATATATGGAAATCCTTTCTGTACATATCTAACACACATATGTGCCTCTTGCTCACTTTCATACTATAGAGTCTAAAAATCTATATTGGTTTCATTAACCATGTTAATCACTTAATCAAGCCTCCATTAAGGTAGGGATCATGGAATAAACTCTCACCCGATAGGGGTAAGGATTAAGACAGTGTTTACTTATAATGTCTTAAGTATATAAATATATAATAACAATACAATCTTTATACAAATATCTGTAAAATCATTAAATAGCCCTGTGCACAAAATTCTCCATTAACTCTTTCATCATTATTAATGGTCCTATTAGGTTACCAGCTTGCATTAATGTCATGTATACCCTAAGCATTGGCATTGAATTTGGGCAAAGGATGATTTTAGCAAAGGGCTATGTTCATTATAACATCATATTCAAAATCTAAAAAATAATTAAAATTCATAAATATACACCTCATGTGTAATCTAAAATTCAAGGTAATTACCTCTAAAATATATTGATAATCTCGACACAATCAATAATTACTTATTAATACATTAAAACATAAAATGCATAATGATCGGAAAAAGAGTCTGGAAAAAAAAAAAAAAAAAAAAGGAAAAGAACAAGCGCAAATAAAAAGTTGTGTAGATACTTTATAATGAGAAGGGGCCTGACCACACATAGCGTGCCACTCCACTTTACACACATCATGGGGGAGACCCCTCAGGACTACTCTACAGAGGATTAGAGGTGGTTCCTGAGAACTGGAGAGGGGGAGATAGATTGAAAGTCTCCGACAGAGAGAGACGTTTTGGATATATCATTTGAAATCTATGTCCCCAGCTGGTCTTAATGTCGACCTTGATATTGCAACATTCAACTAAAAAATAAAAAGGTAACTGTGATTTTTCGAGGTATAAGACATTTCTCTAAGTGCCACATATATATCTAACTATTTAAGAAGAGTTATTACATTATAAGATCTAAACAAATTTATTGCGCTTGTTCTTTTCCTTTTTTTTTTTTTTTTTCAGACTCTTTTTCCGATCATTATGCATTTTTAAACATTTTTATGTATTTATGTAATTTATGTTTTAATGTATTAATAAGTAATATTGAGTGTGTCGAGATTATCAATTTATCACCTCATGTGTAATCTAAAAATTCAAGGTAATTACTCTCTAAAATATATTGATAATCTCGACACAATCAATAATTACTTATTAATACATTAAAACATAAAAATGCATAATGATCGGAAAAAGAGTCTGGAAAAAAAAAAAAAAAAAAAAGGAAAAGAACAAGCGCAAATAAAAAGTTTGTTTAGATACTTTATAATGTATAACACTCTTCTTAAATAGTTAGATATATATGTGGCACTTATGAAAATGTCTTATACCTCTAGAAAATCACAGTTACCTTTTTATATTTTTAGTTGAATGTTGCAATATCAAGGTCGACATTAAGACCAGCTGGGGACATAGATTTCAAATGATATATCCAAAACGTCTCTCTCTGTCGGAGACGTTTCAATCTATCTCCCCCTCTCCAGTTCTCAGGAACCACCTCTAATCCTCTGTAGAGTAGTCCTGAGGGGTCTCCCCCATGATGTTGTGTAAAGTGGAGTGGCACGCTATGTGTGGTCAGGCCCCTTCTCATTATAAAGTATCTAAACAAACTTTTTATTTGCGCTTGTTCTTTTCCTTTTTTTTTTTTTTTTTTTTCCAGACTCTTTTTCCGATCATTATGCATTTTTATGTTTTAATGTATTAATAAGTAATTATTGATTGTGTCGAGATTATCAATATATTTTAGAGAGTAATTACCTTGAATTTTTAGATTACACATGAGGTGTATATTATATGAATTTAATTATTTTTAGATTTTGAATATGATGTTTATAATGAACATAGCCCTTTGCTAAAATACCTTTGCCCAAATTCAATGCCAATGCTTAGGGGGTATACATGACATTAATGCAAGCTGGTACCTA
The DNA here is from genome assembly GCA_036426205.1 of Ascaphus truei. Taxonomy (NCBI): domain Eukaryota; kingdom Metazoa; phylum Chordata; class Amphibia; order Anura; family Ascaphidae; genus Ascaphus; species Ascaphus truei. Next base: position 70,907 of record WSYH01001443.1, read on the forward strand.
ATAGGACCATTAATTAATGATGAAAGAGTTAATGGAGAATTTTGTGACAATGGCTATTTAATGATTTTACAGATATTTGTATAAAGATTGTATTGTATATTATATTTATATACTTAAGACATTATAAGTAAACACTGTCTTAAATCCTTACCCCTATCGGGTGAGAGTTTTATCCATGATCCCTACCTTAATGGAGGCTGTTAATGATTTTAACATGGTTAATGAAACCAATATAGATTTTTAGACTCATTTAGTATGAAAGTGAGCAAGAGGCACATTGTGTGTTAGAATATGACAAGAAAGGATTTCCATATATATGCAATGCCATGTCATTGAAAACAACAAACCAAGCTGAATTCAATTTGAAAAAACAAAATCAGCTTTTATCAAATCCTTTAATCATCCAGAGGGTCTATAAAAGCCACCAGACCCTGCAACGTCATTATTTGAGCCTGAGGAAGTCGATGTGTCGACGAAACGCGTTGCTCTAAACCACCAGAAGATTTTGACCTAAGGAGGCTTCCGCAGTCAGACCGTGGAGCAGTTTGCAGCCCAGCAGGATAGTTTTTCTTCCGCACCCCGGACGCGGGAAGGGCGCACAAGCTGCTCAAACTCGATGGACTGCGTGAGGAGGCCAAGCGTCCATTCTATATGTATGTGAGTCCCTTTGCTGTTTTAATTAATAATGCGATTTCTTGTGAATATTTAACTGGAACCGTGCCTCACGTTTTTCTCATCACCCAACCCCTCCCCCCCCCACGCATCATAACACCTGGGGGGAGAGCCTGGCTGACGCCTGGGAGTTAGCACTGATTTTCGTGCTGCCCCCGGATACTGGAGAAAACCCCCATTACGTGACGAATAGATGTGGATGGGTTAAATTTAACCCAAAGTAACCAATTTCACACCAGCACAAGGGCCGTGTGAGTATAGCCTTATAGATTATATTCATTTCCCTAACCCTATCAACATACAGCTATATCTACCTGGGAGAGGCACAGCTCGCCCTCAAGGAGGTGATCATAATTGTGGTTGTTACACATGGCCGTGTAAGTATTATTATATTACAACCCGCCCCCCACCTTGGAACTACTGTCAAATTCATACCATATTATTGTATATGTCTTTCTAATCCCATGCTCCCCCATTGTTTGTTTGTTCCCATGTTTCTATAAGGGCTCTGGATTAACCCTTTTCTGGGGTTGAAGCTGAAGGGATCCTACTGTTTGCTCTAAGTATTTGTAAGAGAGCTATTGTCGAATTGACTGCTTCACTGTAAGCACACTTTTGTTTCTAATCTGAGGTAAGCGCCTGTTTTTTTGCACACTGTTTTGGCAGAGACACGATATGACAGAGTGAGAGGTCTATGGGGTTGATGTATCAAAGTCTTATGGGCTGCAACAGCGGAGCAAAACTTGTGCTACAAACTGCCCCAAATGAATCAAATAAAACAATACCGTTGGAAACAATGGTATCTTTGCCTTGGTAAATTTGGCGCCGATTTTTCTCTCTCGACTTTTGCAGCCCCTATGTATCAATGCAAAAGTGGAATACTTTCTTGGACAAAATAAACACACGAGATTTAAATAATGGGACGTATCAAATTCTACATCTCTTGTTGCATCATTCTTTTTGCCTTTTATTTCATAATATCTGCCAGGTCTAAATACTTACCCAGTGGACACAATATGGCCACCAAGGTCGGCCTCACTTCAGCGGCCAATAGAAAGCTGCAACATCAACAGAAAATGAGGTTGCAACCCTACATTGGTGACCACGCGGCCAAATTCATAGTTTTGTTTGTAGCAAACACTGGAACACAAAATACAAATATCTCAGGAACTGGGGGTTCAGGTTCAGATAAATGAGGAACTGCTGCTTTAAAACAGTCTCGTGACAAACTGATAGCGAGAAAATAGCAGAAAGATATTATAGCAAATAAATCAAAATTTGAAGGAAGGAATGTGGCTAGAATTATGTTTTAGTCACCTGATCTCCATTTATTCTTCCATACATAATTAATATAGAATTCAGTCATACAGCAGAACACAGATTTGGTGTGCTACTTCTTTGACACGTTGCCCTATGGATCTTCCAATCTTATTGTAATGTCCAAATCAAAGGGAGATAAACAACTAAACTAAATTAGAAATGTACATTTTAAACCTCATTAGGATATGAGAGGGGCTTATAGCATACTACAGTTCAATTCATTTCGAGATTCTACACAATAACAAGTTAGTTCTCTTTTAGTTCAGGTCAAAATCAACTTTAAGTTATAAACAGTTGGCCTTTGTTCTTGATCTGAATTCTCCATTTCAGAGACATTGGGGTCTAACTAATCAACTCTGGAGGGGCAGCGGCACCACTCATCAGAAGCAATCACATGATTGTGACATCACTGATGATGCCAATGGAAAAGGAATATCCTCTTCTGTTCAGTTTGTGGCCATCTCCCTCAACAAAATGAGCAAAAACTCAACTATGTAGTTATTAAACCATAAGCCAGACATCAATAGGATACGGGGATGCTGCACACCACACAAACTAATAAAAAAGGGGGATACAACTACCGGTGCTCCTTGTCCAGGAAAAAAAACCTGTGCAGTAATCCAAGTCAACATGGAGGAAGAGAAAGAGAAACAGGGCACTTCAGATTTGAATAACGTGAATTTATTGAGCCAATAGATTGACGTTTCAGCCTCAGTTGACCTTTCTCAAGACAAAATATCTTAATCAGAAAAAGGAAATAGAACAAAGTTTGTTGAACCAGTGCTACCATGTACTAGGCTAAACAGCATGTAGATAAAGCTGTAATTAGTTTGATGGGAGAGACCCTGTGAGTATAGAAATGGCAATGGATGAGGGTGATGTGATCTTCTGACTTCAGAGCTCAATAATGGGGGTATGGGTAAACCTGTGTATTGAGGATAATATAGCCAGTTTCTGCCTATGTGGCAACAGTGACTGGTTCTCTTTTTATGTCCAGGATATTGAAAAAACTATAATAAAGCGCAACAAATAATGTGATATAATCAAGCTGCAGCCTTAACACCCGCGGTTTTCCCCAAAACCGCAAATTAACCTAAACACAAACAGTGTTCGTGGCGCAAAGTGATAAAACAGTTAATATGTGCAAATGATCCCAGTGTTGATTAGCACTGAAAAACACATAATACTGTAACTCTAAGTACAGGATTCTCCAGGTCAGCAGACTCTTTGTAGACCCTCATATGAAGAAAAGAACACAAATGCAGAGAGTATAGTGCATTATCATTTACTTAAGATGACAGACAACACAGAGGAAAATGGTAACACACACACTTTCCCCGCTGGTAAGTAAACAAGAAGTGACTTTGGGCGCACTTCAACCCTTCTCCTTAGAGGACAGCTCCCAATGCGACCGCTCCACTTCTCAGTCAGGAACAAACCGCGATTGCCTCCGCCAGTGTCTCTCACCCGCAGTGGGGGCACTCTGCCGCGTCCTGGTCATCTCAGCAGTCTCCTTCCAATCAAGGCTTCTCAGGAGATTGGGTACGGTGGCCTCAAAGCATCAAAAAAGCCCAACCAGTTTCGTCCCACTGGACTTCATCTGGGGTCATGTTCAATACTAACTTGAACTAACAAGGCAGAAGTCATGTAACCCAAAGAAGTGTCTGTCCGGTGTCAACAGTGAGGAACCCTCAACCAACCATACCAGGGAAGCAGAGCCAGAACCAGTGAGTGACGATCCCTTGACCAGCCCTGGAGATGCACTGCAAGCTGTCAGGCATAACTGTGATCTGCTCCGTAAAGAATTGAAAATGGAGAGAGAAAATAATGCTGAGCTACAGAAGACTGTGCTCGTAATTTACTCTGCGGCCAAGACCGAATTGGAGGATCAAAGGACAGATCTAGATACTGCAGACACTACAATTATCACCGTGGATGAAAAACAGAGAAAGTCTGACAAAATGATTGCTAACTTGAAACAGAAATATATGGATGCACTGAAAGAGATTACAGTCTCTCAGCAAGAGGTTCGCAATTGCCATAGAGAGTTGGAAGTCTCTAAGAATGAGGTTGATACTCTCCGCATAGAACTGAATGCCTCACACCAGGAGGTTAACAGAATCCAGACAGAGGTGGACATATATAATGAGAAGAACAGAAAGCGCACACTTCTTGGTGCAATAACGTTTTTACTAGATTAATGAGACAAACAAACAAAATAGTGGTAATACACTCACAAACATCCAAATAAAATAAGCAATTAGTCGTAGTTCACAGATCCGCGCTGGAGATATGCAGAGTTGTCCTCACGGGGAGATACTCCGCCTGTTGCTGCAGCGCGTCCACTGCTTGCTTCCACCTTTCCAGTAATGGGAGGTTCCTGCTGTCTCTCGTGACGCCTCCCTAGTGCGTCACCATGTAACCTCCTCCGTAGGGCATCGCAGCAACCCTGGCGGTTGCAGGGATGATCTCACTCCAGCCCGGGCCAACCACCTTAACCTGTTCCCTGCCTTCTCCCTCACAGTCTTCAGCTCTGCAGAAACTCAACAGCTACGGTCGTAGTATGACCATGCAAACCACCCTACATGTGTCGAGGCGTGGCCTCTTCATCAGGGGTGTGGTTTGCTCTGGTGACAGGTTGCCTTATATACTCATTAAGTTTAAGGGCTTAGTCAAAGGCTTACTTCCTCCCCCTACTGGTTGGTATACATAAACACTGCTAAGCAATCCTCCAAATAACATATACATGGCATGCAGATAAGAGCATTAGAGAGTGCCCTATATCATTACTCTACATAATTAAATAATCAATTAATAACAGTAAGCCTAAATACTTTAAAATACACATTATTAAAATATATGAATTGGGATGATAACTAAATAATCTATCATTCCTAACATATAAACATTATCCGTATAGAACATTAATAGACATACCAAAAAAATTCTAAAAATTCCAACATTATATATAAAACTTCACAATGAACTCAATACTTAAAACCAAATCACTTAGCATAAAAATGAAATCAGCTCTTCATTTAACCCTTGAGTGTACCCAATTCATGGATCCAAAAGGTCTCCCTTTGACGTAACCTGAGGAATTGGTCACCCCCCTTGGGGCCCATCTCAACAATCTCTATCCCTATCACACTCAAGATACTCGGATCCATATTGTGTTTATATTTGAAGTGCCTAGAGACTCCATGTGTAAGAACCCCTTTTAATATGTTTCCCCTGTGTTCTAAAAAACGCTGTTTCAGAGGACGTTTTGTTCTTCCGACATATTTTAGTCCACAGCCACATGACAGAATATATACCACAAACCTACTATTACAATTAATAAAACTTTTTATTGTATATAATCGATTGATTTAATCTACTCTAAACGACTTTTGTTTATCCACAATGTATTTGCACGTCAGGCAACGACCCCCACACCTATAGAATCCTTTGATACACCCATTCCTTGTCTTCATATTTTTATTCTTGTCGGATTGACTCCTGAGTAATGTTGGTGCCAGCATATTTTTAAAAGAATCAGCCTTTCTATAAACTACTCAAGGACATTTATACATTCATTTTTGCTTGTTGTTAAGCGCCTGTAGCTGAACTGTATGTATTGTGATTATTTAACACACTTATTCATGTAGTTTTGAGTTCTCCAGCTTAGATACATTTTTAGAGGTGGACATATCACAGAAAGAGGTTCATACTCTCCGCACAGAGCTGGATGCCACCCACCAAGAGATCAGCAATAACCGTACAGAACTGGAAGTCTCTAAACAGGAACTTCATAGTCTCGCTGAGGAGCTGGATATCTCTCAAAAAGCTATCTACAGTTTTAGTATGAATCTTAAAGTCTCTCAAAAGGAGCTTCACATCCTCAACCTAGAGATAGAAGTCACACACCAGGAGACTGGGAGTCTCAACTCAGAAGTGCCTAAATGGAAGGAAGAATACAAGGAGGCCCTGAATATTACAGAGACTGTAAAAAGAGGAAATACAAGGCTGAAAGAAGAACATTTTGATTTGACTGACCACGTCAATGAAAAGAATGAAAAGCTTCATGAGCTAAAAAAATTATGAAACTATTTGAATATGAAACGTTAGATGCATTGGAGCCACGCACACAAGCAGAGCACCTACTGCAGAACCAACTGCAAGATCTGTGTACACACCTCCAGAATGCAGAGGAGAAGCAGCGAACTCTGCAGGAAGAACATCTGCAGACTGCTAAAGAAGTAAAAGTATTGCAGGAATGTCTAAGAACCAAGTATGTCCTTGCAGAACAGCATGAGGAACTGAAGGCTACCCTGAGCATCACCAGAGCATCACTGGAGGCCAAGCTTAGAGGCTAGGTGACTCTGTATGAGAAGGAGCACAAGAAGGTCCAGAAACTAGAGCAAAAGTCCCGAAAAGTCAGTACGCCCAGGAGAAAGAGGCGTGGAAAGCGCAAGCAGCGGCGACCCTGACGATGAAATTTGGAGAGCTCCAAAATACTGCACCGACACACTTTATTCGAGCAAATACCCAGTATGTACCTGGCAGATATCTGGAATGCGCCGCTCCTCACCTCTGACAAGCCCCGTTGTGTTTGCCTTCCCAGCCTGGGTTCATGCCTGGCTGACGGGCGGCTGATCTGTTAAATGATAATGATTAGGATTTAATAGGCTGCAATGCTTCGCGTGTCTACCAGATGGCATAAATTCATGAATTGTAATGCAGTATATATATATATATATACTGTGCAGTATTGCAGCCAGCGGGAATAAAATGCTTCAATCCCTGCCTGGAAAATACCTCAATGCACTCGGGCAGAAAACAGTCACAAACCTCAATACACCCGGGTATACCCGAATTCGTGGGACTAGCCGAGCTCGAATAAAGTGTGTCGCCAGTGTATAAAGGATGCATGGAAGCAAGCTCAGAGCAAGCACAGTGAGGAGATGAAGGCCCTGAGAAGAGAATTGCAGGATGCACTCAAGAAACAGGGATCTCTCGCTGATGAGTTGAACTTGCAGCAAAGCCTAGAAGTGGAAGGGCTAAAATACACACATGGAAAACACACAGAACCACCTTGCTCACCAATACTGTACATACAGAAGAAGATATGAACGGTGCATAGGGAAGATAGAATACAAAACACAAATAAGTGACCACAAGGAATCACCAAAAGTCCCTATAAATTGCACTCATTACGCAGTATGATATAGTATACATAAAGTACCAGTTTAATAACTAGTACTCTTTTCATGGGGTTGAGGAGGAGCGCTGGATAATCTCGTGATATGTAAAAGAATATAAATATATATAGTGCAGATGGTAATTCACTGCTATGAAAAATATAAAAAATGTAAGAAATGAACTCACAAAAATCGGATAAAAATCACTGCATGTCAGAGATCCTTCTCTCTCGACTGGAGCCCTTTATGTAACTGGAGTCTGTATCCTCTCAGTGAAGTGGATGATATGAAAATAAAGAAAACCACAAAATAGGCAAATAGTATGAACTATACAATGTATTAAACACAGGTGATCAGGAAACTCACATTTTCCTAATAAAGATGGGTGGTGGGAGAACCGCCGATGATAGAAGCAGGCTGCTGTTCGTGCTTCACTTCCCCACAGTGTAGTTCAGTGTCAATCTGTGCCGTCGCGTCACACTCCGGTTCGCGTCACGGGTGAGGGCGGGAAGCCAAAATGGGAGCGATCTCAGCAGTAGTTTGCCAGTAGTTTGCTGTCCTTCCAGGGCAGAAACTCTCAGAACTCTAATCTAGAAGCAGCCTGCTTTATCGGCGGTCTCTCCACCACCATCTTTATTATGGAAAATGTGAGTTTCCTGATCACCTGTGTTAATACATTGTTAGTTCATACTATTTGCACTATTTGTGGTTTTTTTTTTCTATTTCATATCATCCACTCACTGAGAGGATACTCCAGTTACATAAAGGGCTCATCAGAGAGAGAAGGATCTCTGACATGCAGTGATTTTATACGATTTTTGTGAGTTCATTCTTACATTTTTATATTTTTCATAGCAGTGAATTACCATCTGCACTATATATATTTATATTCTTTTACATTCAGAGATATCCAGCGCTCCTCCTCAACCCCAAGAAAAGAATACTCCACATCCTGGGATTAGGAACGATCCCATCAGAGGAAGTTGAGCTGCTGCTGTACACTGTATTTTATTTTATTTAACACTATATGGTGATAGGTTTATTGTGTGTACTTAAGGTGTGTCACTTATCACACTGATTACTATACTGTTTAGGAAGCGCCCAGTCCATCCACTTCCCCCACTCCCCCACTCACTGTTACCTAATAACTAGTACCATAGATATGAGAATATATACAGACCACCTGGGAAACTCCCACACAAACTAAGCTATGACAAGACAAAAATATATGATTTTATTACACAATAAAAACTGACGAAATTCATAAAATAACAACAATAATACAAAAACTAAAAGGATCCCCTAGTGGGTGAGACGGAAAAATAGAACATACCCAAATAGATACAAAATAGAAGACATTAATATGTCCCAACTAGATGATATATATGTTTAAGTGGGTCAAATAGACTAGGTATTAGTGTATACAAAATGCTTATTATAATATGTATATACAATGTAGATAGCCTGCATTGGGACAGGAGATATACGACCTTACTCCTTATGCTACAGGGACAGCAATAGGGTAAGTGTCCTGCCGTCTCAGCGTCTCACAGCAGCAACTACTGCAGCACAGCAATAACTACTGCATGTGTGTTCCGTCGCGCCCCATGTGACCATCAATGTAATGACGTCACTGTACCCCGACAATCATTTCGCGCGATCCACGCGCTTCTTCCAGGGGGAGGAGGAGTCCTGCCCAGTCTGCGTGGGGAAGTTAAATGCTCCAAGAGCAATCCCCATTGGTCCAGCAGCAACCAATGGTTGCACCAGAGACTGTAAGGGGGAGGGACATATTCCCTGATCCAGTAAACATACAAAGTCAAAAATGGCATGATGCTATTATGTAGCAATAGTAAACAGCACCAACACTGCGTAGTGACATAGGCGGAAAAAGGCTGGCAAATATAGTCAATTTGATAATTTGATAATTTGATGGTATGCCGCCGTGCCAGAAGTATAAAAGATAGGGTGGTCCATAGCCATTATCAGACCCAAACAAATAGGACATGGCTGGGACCAAAGACCCGTGGGACCTATACTTGCGGCCGTTGTAAAGCATGTACATTTATTAGAGTAGGGAAGGACTTTATGGACTCAGAAGCCAAGATTATTTATCAAATTAATTCCTTTATTAATTGTCTTACGACCGTGGTGGTATACCTCATAACCTGCGAATGTGGGATGCAGTACGAAGGTGAGACACACAGGGCCTTCAAAATACGCATCCTTAAGCACCTGGGCTCAATACGCAATTTACAGGATACTCCTGTAGCAAGACGCGTCATCAGAATGCATAAAGGGGATGTCACTACCCTACGTTTTATGGGTATTGCACATGTCCCTTGGGGCCCATGCCAGGGCAACTGGGACCGTAAGCTAATGCAATGTGAGTGCAAATTGATTTATACATTGAACACGCTATCTCCTCGTGGTTTGAATGAGGGTTTCATTTTTTCATCTTTTCTTTGATTTTTCTTTGTTTATTATTTTTGGGTTTAGGGGATCCCGGTATATAGTCCGACTCTAAACTTTAGAATGGTCCGTTTTGACTTACCAAAGGCGGATCCGACAGTATAGTACATTCCTACACCATTATACATTTTCCCCAGGACCCTCCCTGGCAGTTTATTTATTTATTATTTATTCATCATTAATCATTCATTGCAATTTATTATTTACATATTTACTGTTCACCTTTACCATTTTCATTTAATTCAATGCCTATTTGTATTATTATTTCTTAAGTTTTGCCATACACCTTTGTTCAATGTGTTTAATGATCTTTATATATATTTTTATTTTTCTATTTTTTAGTTTATTGTTTATTATTTAGTAATGATAACCCATTTGCACTCACATGTGTCATTCATTGCAGTTCTTAACATCATTTATGTCATCCCCTTGTGTTTAGCGGTTTGTCTTGCTACAGTAGAGGCAATGCTTATTCTAACATTTGCTTTAAACTAGCCGGGTTACATTCAGGGTATGTGCTGGGTATGTTCTGGGCTAGTTTGAGGCACGTTTAAGGCATTTCTGCATTGACTAACGACCCATAGGATTAACACAGCAGGGATCGTTGGCATTACAATTCAGTTTGAATGGGACTGCCAGGGACCCCCGCTGTTAATCTGATAGGCCATTAATCAATGCAAAAATGCTGGGGCTAGTTTAAGGAAATGTATTCAGAATGTACCTGGGTGTACCTGGGTCTTTTGGGGAATTGCCACTGGTTTTTGTTAGAATAATCGCTGCCTCTACTGTACATTGACTATATTTGCCAGCCTTTTTCTGCCTATGTCAGTATGCAGCCTGTCACGGTAGCTAGTGATAGGTTATAATACACATCAAAATAACTGGGTTGAATTGAACACGACTTAGATATAATAAAGATAGTTTATTCCTAGATAGGTGAACACACAATATAATAAAAATAACAGACAAGAAAATAACACCTACTTAGGGGTTGGGTAATGCATCAATCAGGTACAGGATTGGTACTTCATACAGCAATCAGGCATCAAGTATTTGGTAAAATCGAAGACTCTGAGCATAGGACTGACACTGGTTTATATGTGCTCCCAGTCCTATACATTGTCATTGAGTGCCAGTCATTGGAGAACAATTATCTGCACCCAAAATCTACCGTGGGAATATTGATAGATCATGCCCCCCAGCTAGTTGGCACATGCGTACAGCTGGCCCTGGGGGTCTCATTTCTTTAGCCCCACACAAAAGTCAGGGCGCCTACATGTCTACCAGACCTGGATCTGGTCAGGAAACCCTTTGCCTGTAAGTGTGAATTATAGCACTTACAGACCACTCAAGCCCTGCGTTTCTCCGCCCTAATGTATACAGCCAGAGTGGCTGAGCCTTTGATCAGGGGGTCTGTTGTAGACAATGGGTCACCCCCCAGAGCATTTACATTAAACAGAGTCAGAAACCTTCGCGGGCTTTTATCCCCGCTTCAAAATACAATACATTTTTCAATATCAATATCTATTAAAATAATCTGTTCTGGAGGTCTGAGCGAGCTGAAATTGGCCAGTCCCTCATGCCGGAGGACCCTTGTCATGGTGGCCAAGTTTCAGCCCTCCACGACCCCCCAGAGCCAAAGATACCAAAAATCAACTAAAATTCCCAATTAACTTTAATGCAGGATTCTCCGCTAGAACTAAAATAAATCTCTGCTTTTCACTCTCCGATTTAATTCAACGGGCTCCGCCGCTATAGGCTTTCAATGGAGCAACTCCGCCATTGAAGTCAATGGTAAAATTACAATTTTCACATTTGCCCATACTCCGTCTGGTTGATCGGAGAGGGCTGGAAATGGTCATGCAGTCATGCCAGAAATGTGACTACATGCGACCCAAATCCCAGCCCTCTGGTCCTCACAGAACCGGAGATATGGGCCTACCCTTTTTACACTTTCGGACTTAGCCGTTTTAAAGCCACGCGGCTTTCCTCCATTAAAATCACTACAGCCGGTGCCGCCATAGGAAATGCATAGGCCGGCGCCACCATAGGAGTCAATGGGACATCCGCTCTCATTAGAGTCAATGGCGCAACCCTTGGGGCGAGCGCGACCCTTTACGTGTGTCCTTCATTCTCGGACCCGGTGGTGGTCGAGTGTGGGGGTTCCTAGGGTCTAGGGGCAAAAAGAATTTTATTCCTGGGTGCCCTAGAACCTAAGTTTCCCACGCCAATTGTGTTTGAACTTGAACTGATGTGATCAAAAGCTCTTTTTTAGATAATGTATCCGCTTCTGCGGTCTGCGGTTTGGATGGCTGCCAACCCGTTCCTGGAGGTCAGCGTCGAGGAATCCATTGAAATGAATGGCTCCATTGACTTACAATGGGGAACCGCCGCTCCTCCTCTCAGGCGCCACCTGCAGGTCTTCTATGGAAATGGGCTATAAGATTGTATGGAGCTGCAATGACGACCTATGGGGAGCTGCAAACAGGAGCCTGTAAAGGCGGGAAAATGGAACAAAGGGCAATAATCACTTCCTAACTATTAACCCTTCTATTCCTGAACGGATCCCAGTGTGAGTGTTGGTACAGACACTGGTTTGGGAAAAACACATGGTTACAGGGGAATACACATTTGGGGGCTGAAGCAGGGAAAAACACATTACTGGACCGCAGTCCAGTTAACACCTTGCCTCCCCAGTGAGGTCAGGGGGGTGGCCATATGGGGTGCAACCCCTTTAATACCGGGCCAATCCCCCTCTCCCTCCAAACCTCCCCTTCTTAATGGGTGCCCTGTGGCCCACTGCCCCTTATGGGAAGTGGATCACCGTTGGCACCATTAATGAACTCAGGCTCAGGTGGATAGTCTTGACGAGAGAGTCCATCGGTGTTGCTGTTTTCACTACCCTTCTTGTGTTGGATAGTGAACTCGAATTCTTGAAGGGCCAAGCTATACCTTAATAGCTTGGCATTCTCCCCTGATGCCCTCTGCAGCCAACTCAGGGGGTAGTGGTCAGTAATGACCATGAAAGCCCACCCATACACGTAAGGTTGAAGCTTCCAGAGTGCCCACACAATGGCCAAGCACTCTTTCTCAATGGTGGCATATGCCACCTCCCTGGGGAGCAGTTTACGGCTGAGGAACACCACGGGGTGCTCTCTGCCGTTTTTCCCCACCTGGCTCAACACAGCCCCAATGCCAAAGTCTGAGGCATCAGTTTGTATCAGAAAATGTTTGGTGTAGTCCGGGGCAGCCAGTATGGGGGCCCCAGCAAGGGCAGTTTTCAGTGCCTGAAACGCAGTTTCACAGGCAGGAGACCAGGTAATAAGCACAGGCAGTTGCTTTCTGGTCAGGTCAGTCAGGGGTTAGGCCATGGTGCTGTACTGTGGGATGAACTTCCTATAGTACCCTGCGGTGCCCAAAAATGCCATGACCTGTTTCTTGGTTTTGGGAACAGGCCACTGGACTATGGCTTCTACCTTGGCTGGCTCTGGTTTGAGGTGCCCTCCACCATCCCTACCATACACTTTGTGGATTTCAAGGTAAGCCCAGCCTCCCTAATCCTAGCCAGCACCGCACCTACATGTACTAAATGGGATTCCCAAGAGTTACTACAGTAAAGACAGCAATGTCATCTAGATAGGCCCTTGCATAACTCTGTATCCCTTCCAGCAAGCGGTTGACCAGGCGTTGGAAGGTAGCCGGGGCATTTTTCATTCCAAATGGCATCACCAAGAATTCATAGAGGCCACTTGGGGTGATAAATGCTGACTTCTCCCTAGCCTCCAGGGTCAGTGGGATTTGCCAATAGCCTTTGCTCAAATCCATGGTGGTCAGATACCTTGCCCCCGCGAGTTCATCTAATAACTCATCCATGCGGGGTATGGGATAGGCATCTGAGACCGTCCCGGCATTGAGTAAGTGGTAGTCCACACAAAATCGGATGGTCTTGTCCTTCTTAGGAACTAGGACTACCGGACTGGCCCAAGGGCTCTGGGACGGTGTAATTACCCCTAGGGTCAGCATCTCCTCTATCTCCTTCTCCATACTGGTCTTGACCTCTGCTGACACTCTATAAGCGTGCTTATGCAGAGGTCGCAGGTCCCCTGTGTCCACTGGGTGGTCTGTGAGGTGCGTTTTCCCTGGCATGTCAGTGAAGAGAGCCCTATACTTTGCTAACATGTCCCTGGCTTCTTTCTTCTGTCTAGCACTTAACTGGACCCCTATCTCCACCTGCTCTACAGTGTTTCCCTGCCTAGTCTCCCCCAGAAGATCAGGCAGAACATTGCTCGCCGGATCCTCCAGCAGTGGGCTACAAATCGCCATCACTGCTCCCATACTCGGAGTTCGGTATTCCTTCAACATATTAATGTGATGTCTTATGCCTTCCTGGCTCTACCTGTACTCATTCATCTTTCGGTTAACCGGGTACAGTCCCGACCAGGCAGCCATCAGTTTGTTCTCCCGAGTGGGTTTGAGAACAAGCACCTGCTGTCCTGGGATGAATTCCCTGCTAAGGGCATTCCGGTCATACCATTGCTTCTGCTTGGTCTGAGTGGCCCTGAGATGGTCCTGGGCCACCCCCATGAGCATCTCTAACTGGTCTCGGAGATCTACTACATACTGGATCACTGTGTAAGGAATCCACTACTGGCTTTGACTATAGCCTTGCAGACCTATGGAGTTGCAAGCTTCCTCTGGAAATCTATGGCACATGTGCTGCTTCTCATTGCAGCTTCTGCCCTGTGCTTCAGCATTGGAGGAATACTCACACACCCTCCTCCTGTGATTGGATCTCCGCCCTTTATATCCTGGGCGTTGGCACTGAACCAGTGACGAGCATAACTCCTACCTGGGACGTTACTGTCTCTGCCACAAACCGCCCCAGGCCTCTCTCCTAGCGTTCTTACCTTCCAAGTTCCTGAGTATCCAGAGGCCTGTTCCTGTCTCCTGTGCTGAAGCGTTGTTGCCAGCACTGGTATCTGCTGCATTCACTCCTAGCAGTGGTTACCCCTATTTCCTGGTACCTGCTGCATTCACTCCTAGCAGTGGCTACCCCTAGTTTCCTGCGGCCTGCTGCTATCTCTATGCAGTGGCCTGCCTTGGACTTCTGCGCTGAAGCGTTGGTTTCCCCGACGCTGCCCTGCGGTGTACTTCGGCCAGCCTGCTGTCTCCCCCTGCTGAGACCAGCGTCATGGGCCGAGGCCGCTCCTTGCGCAGAGGCCACTCCCGCGCTCACGCTCCTAAGCTGAAGCAGGGAACTCCTGTCTGCCTGTTGCCGATTCCTTGCTACGACTATGACCATTTGGATGTCTCTATCCTGACCCTGCTTCGGCCATCGATTGTCCTGTCTTCTCCTACCCCGACTTTGGCTTTAATAACGACGATGCTGCCTTCTCCAATCCTGACCCTGCGATGTACGACTACGAACTGCGCACTCCGGATCAGTCTGCGCGGACTAAGGTCGGTGATTATATAACCCCACCTCAGCCCCGCGGTCCGGTCCCGGTTTGTGGTGAGCATCGGCGTAACAGTATGCTCGGCCTACAAAAACCGGACCGCGCCGTGGCGGGGATTGGCAATTTTCCAACTGAAGTTATGTCCCGGCCTGCGTACCAGTCCCACTATGAAGGCCAGTATCTGTGTGAAATAATAGCCCTGATTGAAGACCTGTATACGTATGAAGGTTTAACCCCTTTGCAAAGACAATGCCATTGTGATCTCTTTATTAAGGCTTGCTGCATCCAGAACTTAAAACAGTCTCTAGCCGATTGTATTCGCTCCCCTGATTCCCCTTTAACCTGGGATAACGTGTACCCTATGGAACTGGCCGACGCCCAAGAGGCACTCTATGCCCTGGCCTCATCACTGGACATTCATCTAGTACAACAGGGCGCCCTCCTCATGTTGGCTCAGTCTCAAGATACACTCCATGTACTTTCCTTAACACTTGACATTTGCATAAAAGAACAGGACCCCCTCCTTGCCAGCTACGCTGCTGCTTGGCAGATCCCCTATGCTGCCAGTCCAGTTGCTAAACCTGTGGGGGTACCTCCCTCTCCTAAGAATGGCCAAACCATCTCTCTGTCGCTGCCCGCTAAGGAAGAAGCTGCCACGCTCCCTAATTTTGAGTTAACCTCCCTAAATTCTGTCCCCGAGGTTATTCCGGTCTTAACCCCTGCTAGTCAGGCCTATGAGTCCCCCACTGTAAATCCCTGCATTCCCCAGGTCAGTGTGTCTTCCCTAGCACCAGAGAATGAATCCTGTTTGCCCTCTTTTTCTAACCCAAAAAGTCTAAGCTCTGTTCCCGAGGTTTTTTCTGTTTTAACCCCTGCTAGTCTGCTCTGTGAGGTCCCTACTGCTAACCCTAGTATTCCGCAGTCTAATGTTAGGTCCCTAGGGCAAGAGGCAGAACCCCCTATGACCCCACTCTCGGAGACTAGCTTCTATTTCTCTGATTCGCAGGTACAGAGTAATTTAACCCTTGAGGTTTTTCCTATGTAACCCCTACAGGTCAGCCCTATGAACCTCCCTTGGTAAATCCCTGTAGTCTGTCAGTCAAGGACACCTCCTTAGCCTCAGAGGATGAACCCCTTATGTCCCCTGACTCGGCTAAAATTCTCGGGGCAATGCCACCTGAACATTCGGCAATAATACTGTCTCCAGTTAAAAGTATTCTGGAGCCGTTTGTTTCTCTAAACCTGTTCGCAGAATCCCTACTCCTAGGTATTTCGCTGACCCCGTCTGTCACTCAGAGAGCTGAGACCCCTGCTTCTGAGCATAGACCCCTTTTCGTGGAATCTGTTGTCGTTTCTGATGTCCCAGACACTCTTTCCCAAATACCCACTTCAGAGACCAGCACAGTCGTTTTGCTCCATTTGCACTGTCTGTGTTATCCTCTTCTCAAATCCTAGGGTTTAAAGCAAACAGTACATATTATGTCCCTTTCCAAGTGACCCCTTCTGAGATCAGCGTATCTGCTGTTGCTCCACTAGTACAATTACACTCAGGGCCCTCCTATTTGGAGGATCAGCTTTTCAAGTTTGAAACTTCCATTATCCCTGATTTTGTAAACCTACAGTCCCTTCTCACTGTAGCTAAAAGTTCTCCAGCAGCCGCTGAGTTAAGCTCTGCCGCTGCCAAATCTTCTGTTGTAGAAGCAACCTTCTCTAGCTTACTTCTGTTGTTCCTATCTGTTATGCCTATCACCTTTACTAAAATTTCTGTATTGCAAGGTATTTCTCCTATTAAGGGCCTCATGCAGTAAGGCCCGATAAAATCTTTTCGCCAAGTGTGGCGGATAGGTGGGGGATCGGCCTTTTTTGGCGATTTGCCCTCGCAGTATTCAGTAAGGGCTGAATCCTTCCGATCCCTGCCGAAGCACTGCGAAAGCAAAGCTGCCGATGAGCCTGTGCCGATACAGGCTGGCTCCCGATAAGCCTGCTGATAAGCCTTTGGTGGCGATAGATGTTTGCAGCAGAGAGAGACAAGCCGCTCTCTCAGCGCAAACATCGGCAACAAATAAAGTATTTTAAAACAACTTTTACTCATAGTGTACATGTGCAGGGGGTCTCCGGAGCTGAACCGCATTGGTTTCAGGTCGGGGGACCCCCTGCTTCCCGAGATACAGGCCACTTTATGAGGTGCCGGTATCTCCTCTGCATTTAAAGGTCCCGATCACGTGACCGCGGCCTGTAAACAAAGCAGAGGGATACCGGCACCCCATAAAGGGGTCTCGGGAGCAGGGGTCCCAGACCTAAAACAAAAGCGCTTCAGCTCCGGAGACCCCCTGCAACATCTACACTATGAGCACACATCAATAAAGACTCGTTCCTTACCTTACAGGATATCTGCTACTGTAACGAAGCAGCATGAATATTTATTTAATAATACTGTACAGTGAGCAGGGGGTGCCCCGAGCTGAACCGCATCACTTTGTGGACCAGGGACCCCCTGCTTCCCAAGTTACAGGCCCCGGAATGTGTCATTGGGTTGCAGTATCGCCGCCATCTTTATAGCGTCCCATTCGCGACGTGCCCGCTATAAATATGGCGGCGACACTGTAACCGATGCCCCAAACCGGGGCCTGTAACTCGGGAAGCAGGGGGTCTCTGAGCCACAAATCAATGCGGTTCAGCTCAGGGGGCCCCCTGCTCCCGCACAATAGTATTAAAAATACATAAATGCTGCTTCATTACCATAGCGGATAGCCGCTAAGGCAATGAAGGGGTTAAGGCAGAATACCATGTTTATTGGGGACATTTGCCCCCAATAAACATTGCAATAAACAACATACACCCCCCTGTGTATGTAAAATACATAAACAACAATAAATACATTAAATACATATAGTACTCACCACCCATGTCCGGCTGCCACGATGAAGGCCATCCTCATCTTCATCCTGCCCATGCACCATCCACTTCTGCAAAACAGACACAAGAATTAAAACATCCAATGTAATGTCCCCTAACCCCTTAATCACCATAGCGGTTATTAACCGCTACAGTCATTAAGGGGTTAACCCACCATCACCCACATACCCTCCCCCACTAACCCCCCCAACCCTGAGGCCTAACACCCTCACCCACTACCCACAGGGGAGTCCTACCAAATACCATGGGGCCAATACCCACTCCCCCAGCACATACAGACAATAATGTGCCAAATAACTATTATACAATAGGATAATACATTATTTGGCCATTATTAAACACATTCAATACCGTAATAAATAAGAAAATTGTACTAACCTCATCAATAAGAAGGCTCCGTCGCCAGCATCATCTTGGGTCCGTTGCAAAAAATTATAAAAGCAATACATCTCCATTACATTAACTACCAATGAACCCTAATCACTTATCGGGTACTAACCTCAAAGGTAATTAAGGGGTGAAGCCATCCTGAATGCAACACCACTTATGCAAACATCCTCAATGAATTAAAAACCCTTCCTAACCAAATCTCATTTAATCACAATCTGAAGGTCAAATGCCAATAAAAATTGCATTACAGTGTATACAGTAGCATAACATGTAAACTACATGTACACGCTGCAAATCAATGTTAAAATACAAAATCCACTAAATAGCCTGATCACCAAGAAGTATTTATGTCAGCAAATAAAGTCACCATCAATGAATTACACACATGATTACATCCTAAACAATTAAAATACCATCCCTAACCAATTACAAAGTTAACTATAGCTAAACTACGACAAAATTTATTAAAGTGTGGCCGGTTCCGCAAGCCGGGAGATTTCCCGGCTTGCTAGTGGCCGCCCCTCGGCGTGCGCGCTCAACGGGGGGCCAGAGTGATAACATATCTTCATCTTTTCTTACAAAGCTAAATCCGCATATTATTAATTACACGCAAAGGGGACTCACAGACAGAGAATGGACCCCGGGCCTCCTCACACGCAGGCCAGGATCGAGTTGGAGCAGCTTTTGTCGCCCTTTTCTCCCGCGTGCCGGGGTGCAGGAAGAAAAACTATCCTGTGGCTGCAAACACGCTCCACGGTCTGACGGCGGAAGCCCTCCTTAGGTTCAAAATCTTCTGTGGTTTAGAGGCACCAGTTTTCGTCGACACATCGACACTTCCTCCTCAGTCCTCACATAATGAACGTTTCGGTGTCTGGTGGCTTTTTATAAGACCCTCTGGGATGATTAAAGGTTGATTAAGGCTGATGTTGTTTTTTCAAATTGAATGCGCTTGGTTGTGTTGTTTTCAATGACATGGCATTGCATATATAGGGAAATCCTTTTCTGTACATATTCTAACACCATATGTGCCCCTCGTTGCTCACGTTGCATAACTAATATGAGTCTAAAATCTATATTGGTTTTCCTTAACCAGGTTAAAATCATTAAGCAAGGCCTCCGATTAAGGTGAGGGATCACTTGAATAAACGTATCCCCGATAGGGTAAGGATTGAGACAGTGTTTACTTAGAAATGTCTTAAGTATTAAATACTATAATACAATACAATCTTTATCAAATATCTGTAAAATCATTAAATAGCCATTGTCACAAAATTCTCCATTAACTCTTGTCATCAATTAATTAATGGTCCTATTAGTTACCAGCTTGCAGTAATGTCATGTATAAACCCCCCTAAGTCATGTTGGCAGTGAATTTGGGCTCAAGGTATTTTTACAAAGGCCTCTGTTCATTATAAAATCATCATAATTCCAAAATCTAAAAAATCATTAAAATTCATATAATAAATACACCTCATGTGGGTAATATAAAATTCAAGTACCCTTTTAAAGTATGACCTCTCTAAAATAAATTTGTTTGATAATCTCGCATTGCGATCACTCATAATTACTTATTAATACATTAAAACATAGAATAATTACCTAAATAACATAACAAGGTTTAAAAGGCATAATGATCGGAAAAAGGCTGGAAAAAAAAAAAAAAAAAAAAGAAAAGACAACCGCAAATACAAAGTTGTTTAGTCTCCTTATAATGTATAACACTCTTCTTAAATAGTTAATATATATGTGGCACTTATGAAAATGGTCTTATCCTCTAGACAATCACAAGTTACCTTTTTATATTTTAGTTGAATGTTGCACATTCAAGGTCTACAATTATACCCAGCTGGGAATATATGCAATGAATATCAAAACTCTCTCTCTGTCGAGACGTTTCAATCTATCTCCCCTCTCCAGTTCTCAGGAACCACCTCTGAATCCTCTGTAGATCTCCTGAGGGGTTCTGCCCCATGATGTTGTGTCAAAGTGAGTGGCACGCTATGTTGTGGTCAGCCCCTTCCATTATAAAGTTCTCAACAAACTTTTTATTGCGCGTGTTCTTTTCTTTTTTTTTTTTTTTTTTTTCGCAGACTCTTTTTCCGATCATTATGCACTTTTTATGTTTTCATGCGATTCAATAAGTATTATTATTGTGTCGAGATTATCAATATTTTTTAGGCGAGTAATTACCGCTGAATTTTTTAGATTACACATGAGTGTCTAGGTTATATGAATTTTTAATATTTTTTTAGATTTTGACTATGATGTTATAATGAACAGTAGCCCTTTGGCTCAAACATCCTTTGCCCAAATTCAATTCCAAATGCTTAGGGTGTAACATGACCTTAATGCAAGCTGGTAAACCTAATAGGACCATTAAGTTACTGATGAAAGAGTTAAGAAATTTTGTGACCCTGGCTCTTTCCTGCTTATTTCCCGCCTCTTTGTCTCCCGCTTGTATTGTCTTTCTATGTTCTATCCTTACGACAGGCTCAGAAACACTGTCTTAAATCCTGACCCCGAGCGGGGGGAGAGGGTGAGGCCATGGGAGCCCTACCTTTAATGGAGGCTTGATTAATGATGTTCACAGGGGTTAATGAACCAATATAATTTTTAGACTCATATTAGAATGAAAGTGAGCAAGAGGCCAGTATGTGTGTTAGAATATGTACAGAAAGGATTTTTCATATATATGCAAGAGCCATGTCATTGAAAAAAACAACAGAACAAGCTGAATTCACTTTGAAACAACAATCAGCTTTAATCATCCTTTGAATCGTCCGAGGGTCCTTATAAAAGCCACAGACTGCAACTCATTATGTTAGCCTGAGGAAGTCGATGTGTCGAACGAAAACGCTTGCTCTAAACCCCAGAAGATTTTGACCTAAGGAGGCTTCCCAGTCAGCCCTGAGCATTGTTTGCAGCCCAGCATGGAGTAGTTTTCTTTCCTGCACCCCGGACGCGGGGAAGGGGCGCACAAAGCTGGCTCAAACTTCGATCCTGGACTGCGATGAGGAGGGCAACGTCCATTCTATATGTATGGTGAGTCCCTTTGCTGTTTTAATTAATAATGATTTCTTGTGGAATATTAACTGGAACCGTGCCTCACGTCTGTTTCTCCATCACACCCGCAACCCCTCCCCCCCCCCACTCATCATAACACCTGGGGGGAGAACCTGGCTGACGCCTGGGATAAGCACTGATTTTCGTGCTGCCCTGGATACTGAGAAAACCCCCATTACGTGGACAATAGATGTGGATGGGTTTAAATTTAGCCCCAAAGTAACTAACCCTTTCTACACCGCTCACCAGGGCCGTGTGAGTATAGCCGTATAGATTTATATATCATTTCCCCTAACCCTATCAAATACAGCATATTGAACCTGTAGAGTCACAGCTCGCCCCTCAAGAGGTGATCACTATTGTGGTTTGCCTTACACATGGCCTTGTAAGTATTATAATATTTAACAACCCGCCCCCCACCTTTGAAACTACTGTCAATATTCATCCCCATTATTATGTATATGTCTTCTAATCCCATGCTCACCATTGTTTTGTTTGTTCCCCATGTTTCTATAAGGGCTCTGGATTAACCCTTTTCCTGGGGTTGAAGCTGAGGGATCCTACTGTTGGGCTCTGAGATTGTTGTAAGACGAAGCATTGTCGATTGACTGCTTCACTGTAGAGCAACACTTTTGTTTCTAATCTGAGTAAGCGCCGTTTTTTTGCCAAGGTTTTGGCAGAGGACAAACGATATTACAGAGTGAGAGGATCTATGGGGTTGATGTATCAAAGTCTTATGGGCTTTCAAAGTCGGAGCAAACTTGTGCTACAAACTGCCCCAATGAATCAAATAAAACAATACCGTGGGAAACAATGGTCTCTTTGCCTTGGTAATTTGGCGCCGATTTTTCTTCTCTCCTACTTTTGCAGCCCCGTATGTATTCAATGCAAAAGTGGAATACTTTCTTGACAAAATAAAAACACAAAACGAGATTTAATATGGACGTATCAACTTCTACATCTCTTGTTGGCAATCATTCTTTTGCCTTTTATTTCATAATATCTGCCAGGTCTAAATACTTACCCAGTGGACCAATTATGGCCACCAAGGTCGCCTCACTTCAGCGGCCAATAAAAGCTGCAACATCAACCGAAAATGAGGTTGCAAACCCTACATTGGTGACCACGCGTCCAATTCATCGTTTTGTTGGTGAGGCAACCAAACTGGAACACAAAATACAAATATCTCAGGACTGGGGGTTCAGTTCAGTAAATGAGGAACTGCTGCTTTAAAAAAAAACAGTCTCGTGACAAACTGATAAGCGAGAAAATGCAGAAAGATCTTATAGCACTAAATCGAAAATTTGAAGGTAATGTAATTTGGCTCGAATTATGTTTTAGTGCAACCTGATCGTCCATTTAATCTTCCATACATATTAATATAGGAAATTCAGTCTACCGCAGAACACAGATTTGGTTGCTCTCCTAACTTCTTTGACTACGTTGTCCCTAGGATCTTCCAATCTTATTGTAATGTCCAAATCAAGGGAGATACACAACTAAACTAAATTAGAAAATGTACATTTTAACCTCATTAGGATAGTGAGAGGGTTCTTTATAGCATACTACAGTTCAATTCATTCGAGATTCTACACATAACAGTTTATTCTCTGTTAGGTCAGGTCAAAATAACTTTTAAGTTAGTAAACAGTTGGCCTTTGTTTCTTGCGTCTGAATTCTCCACTTGTCAGAGACATGGGGTCCTAACTCATAACTCTGGAGGGGGCATGCGCGCCACTCATCAGAAGCAATCACATATTGTGACTCACTCGATGATGCCAATGGAAAGGCCTATCCTCTTCTGTTCAGTTTGTGGCCATCTCCCTCACAAAATGATCAAAAACTCAACTATGTGTTATTAAACCATAAGCCAGATCATAGATACGGGATGCTGCACTAACCACACAAACTATAAAAACGGGGATACAACTACCGGTGCTCCGTGTCCAGGAAAAAAAACCTGTGCATTAATCCAAGTCAACATGGAGGCAAGAAAGAGAAACAGGGCACTTCAGATTGAATAACGTGAATTTATTGAGCCACTAGATTGACGTTTCATTCAGTTGACCTTTCGCAACAATATCTAATCAGAAAAAGGAAGATCAGAACAAAGTTTGTTGAACCAGTGCTAACCAGTACTAGGCTTAAACGCATGTACGATAAAGCTTAATTCGTTTGATGGGAGAGACCCTGTGATATAGAAATGGCCAGATGAGGGTGAATGTATCGTTCTGACTTGCAGAGCTCATAATGGAGGTAGGGGTAAACCTGTGTACATTGAGAATAATATAGCCATTTCTGCCTAATAGTGCAACAGGGACTGGGTTCTCTTTTTATGTCCAGGATATTGACAAAGATATAATAAGCGCAACAAATAATGTGTATAATCAAGCGGCAGCTTAACAACACCCGCGGTTTTCCCCAAAACGCAAATTAACCTAAGACACAAACAGTGTTCGTGGCGCAAAGTGAAGAAAACAGTTAAGATGTGCAAATGATCCCAGTTGTTTGATTAGCACATTAAAAACAACATAATACTGTACTCAAGTACAGGATTCCTCCAAGGTCGCAACTCTTTGTAAGACCCTCATATGAAGAAAGAACACAAATGCAGAGAGGTATAGTGGATGTTATCATTTTACTTAAGATGACAGACCGAACAGAGGAAAATGGTAACACAACACTTTTCCCGCTGGTAAGTAACCACTAAGTGACTTTGGGCCACTTCAACCCTCTTCCTTATGAGGACAGCTCACAATGCGACCGCTCCACTTCTCAGTCAGGTAACAAAACCGCGTTGCCTCCTCAGTGGTCTCTCCCCGCAGTGGGGGCACTCTGCCGCGTCCTGGTCCATCTTCACATTCTCCTTCCAATCAAGGCTTCTAGTATATTGGGTACGGTGGCCTCAAGAGGCATCCAACAAGCTCCAACCAGTTTCGTCCACTGGACTTTCATCCTGGGTCATGTTCAATACTAACTTGAACTAACAAGGCAGAAAGTCATGTAACCCCAGAAGTCTGTTCCGTGGTCAACAGTGAGGAACCCTCAACAACCAACCAGGAAGCAGAGCCAGAAAACCAGTGGTGACTCTCCTTGACCACCCTGGAGATGCGACTGCAAGCTGTCAGGCATAAACTGGTGATCTGCTCCGTTAAAGAATTGAAACTGGAGGATACCATATCTGACTTACAGAAGACTGTGCTCGTAATTTACGCTGGCGGCCCAGACCCGAATTGGAGGATCAAAGTACCGATCTAGATACTGCAGACACTACAAATTATCACCCGTTGATGAAAAAACGAGAAAGTCTGACAAATGATTGCTAACTTGAAACTAAATATATGGATGCACTGAAAGAGATTACAGTCCTCAGCAAGATGTTCGCAATTTGCCATAGAGAGTTTGGAAGTCTCTAAGTAATGAGGTTGATTACTTCTCCGCATAGAACTGAATGCCTCAACACCAGAGGTTAACGAATCCAGACAGAGTGGAACATATAATGAAAGAACAGAAAAGCGCACTACTTCTTGGTGGTCAAAAACAAAAAATAGCGTTTTTACTAGATTATGAGAAAACAAAACAAAATAGTGGTATACAACTACAAACATCCAATAAAATACGCATTAGTCGTAGTTCACATATCCCTCTGGAGATATGCAGAGTTGTCCTCACGGGGGGAGTACTCCGCCTGTTTGCTGCAGCGCGTCCACTGCGTTGCTTCCATCCACCTTCCAGTATGGGGTTCCTGCTTGTCGTCTTACGCCTCCCTATGCGTCACCATGTACACCTCCTCCGTAGCGCATCGCAGCAACCCTGGCGGTTTGCAGGGGATGAATCTCACTCCAGCCCGGGCCCACCACCTTAACTCGTTCCCTGCTTACTCCCTACAGTCCAGCCTGAGAACTCCAACACACTACGGTCGTATATGACCAGCAAACACCCACATGTGTCGAGGCGTGGCACTCTTGCATCAGGGGTGTGGTTTGCTCTGGTGACAGGTTGCCTTATATACTGCATTAAGTTTAAGGCTTAGTCAAAGGACATACTTCCTCCCCCCCACTGGTTGGGTATAATAACACTGCAAGCAATTTTCCTCTCAAATAGAACATATACATGGCATGCAGATAAGAGCATTAAGGTGCCCCTATTCATTACTCTACATAATTAAAGAATCCATTAATAACAGTTAACCCTAAATATTTTAAATACACATTATTAAAATATATGAATGGATGTAATCCCTAAATATCTATCATTCCTAACATAATAAAATTCTCGTATAGAACATATATAGAACATACAAAAAATGTCTAAAAATTCCAACATTATATATAAAACTCACAATGTAACTCAACTACGTAAAACAAATCACTTAGCATAAAAATTGGAAATCAGCCTCTTCATTTAACCCTTGAGTGTACCAATTCATGGATCCAAAGTCTCCCTTTGACGTACCTGAGGAAGTGTGTCACCCCCCTTGGGGCCCATCTCCAACAATCTCTATCCCGCTATCACATCAGATACTACGGATCCATATGTGTGTTATATTTGAAGTGCCTAGAGATCCATGTGTAAGAACCCCTTTTAATATGTTTCCCCTGTGTTCTAAAAACCTGTTTCAGAGACGTTTGTTTTTCCGGACATATTTATGTCCACAGCCCATGGACAGAATATATACCACCCAAACTCTACTATTACAATTAATGAAAACTTTTTATTGTCGATCTAATCGATTGATTTAATCTACTCTAAACGACTTTGTTTATCCCAATGTATTTGCACTCAGGCAACGACCCCCACACCTATAGAATCCTTTGTTACACCCATTCCTTGTCGTCATATATTTTATTCTTCGGAGTGACTCCTGAGTAATGTTGGTTGCCAGGCCATATTTTTAAAAGATCAGCCTGTTCTAATAAACTACTCAAGGACATTGTATACATTCCATCTTTGTTGTTGGTTTAAGCAACCTGAGCTGAACTGTATGATTGTGATTATTTAACACACTATTCATGTAGTTTTGCGTTCTCCTTCGATACATTTTTAGAGGTGGACATACACAGAAAAGAGGTTCATGACTCTCCGCACAGAGCTGGATGCACACCCACCAAGGAGATCAGCAATTAACCGTACAAGAACTGGAATCTCAACAGGGAACTTATGAGTCCGCTGATGAGCTGGATATCTCTCAAAAAAGCTATCTACAGTTTAGTATGAATCTTAAAAGTCTCTCAAAAGGACTTCACATCCTCAACCTAGAGTATAGAAGTCACACGACCAGGAGACTGGAGTTCTCAACTCAGAAGTGCCTAAATGGAAGGAAGAATACAAGGAGGCCTGAATATTACAGAGACTGTAAAAAGAGAAATACAAGGTGAAAGAAGAACATTTTGCATTTGACTGACCCACGTCCAATTAAAGAATGAAAAGCTTAATGAGCTAAAAAAATTATGAAACTATTTGAAATATGAAAACTTAGATGCATTGGAGCCACGCACACAAGCAGAGCACCTACTGCAAGACCAATCGCAAGATCGTGATACACCTCCAATCGATGAGAAGCAAGAAGCTCTGCGGACTGAGAACAATCTGACGAACTGCGAAAGAAGTAAAAGTATTGCAGAATGTCTAAGACCAAGTAATGTCCTTGCAAGAACAAGCATAGAGAACTGAAGGCTACCCTGAGCACTCACCCAGAGCATCACTGGAGGCCAAGGCTTAAGGCTAGGTGACTCTGTTAAAATGAAAGGAGCAACAGAAGTCCGAAAACTAAGCAAAAGTCCCGAAAAGTCAGTACGCCCAGGACAAAGAGGCGTGGAAAGCGCAAGCAGCGGCGACCCTGACGATGAATTTGGAGAGCTCCAAAACCTACTTGCCCGACACACTTTTTCGAGCAAATTACCCAGTATGTCCTGGCAGATATCTGAAGTCGCCGCTCCTCACTCTGACAAGCCCCGTTGTGTTGCCTCCCAGCTGGGTTCATGTCCTGGCTGACGGGCTGAGCTGATCTGTTAAATATATGTAGTTAGATTTAATAGGCTGCAATTCTTCGCTGTCTACCCAAGCAGATAAATTCATGAATTGTAATGCAGTATATATATATATATATACCTGGTGATTATTGCAGCCCCGGGAATAAAATGCTTCAATCCGTGCCTGGAAAATACCTCACATGCACTACGGGCAGAAAACAGTCACAAACCTCAATACACCCGCGTATAACACTAATTCCGTGGGCTGCCGAGCTCGAATTGTTTGTAAAGTGTGTCGCACGTGTATAATAAGATGCATGGAGCAAGCTCAAGCAAGCACAGGAGGAGATGAAGGCCCTGGAAAGAGAATTGGTCAGGATAATCACTCAAGCAAACAGGTGATCTCCGCTGAGAGTTGAACTGCAGCAAAGCCAAGAAGGGAAGGGCTAAAATACACACATGAAAACACACAGAACCACCTGATCACCAATACTGTACATACAGAAGAAGATATGAACGGTGCATAGGGACGATAGAATAACAAAACACAAATAAGGGACACAAGGAAAAAATCCCACCAAAAGTCCCTATAAATTGCCCTCAACGCCGTATGATATGTATATCATAAAGTACCAGTTTAAAAACTAGTACTCTTTTCATGGGTTTGAGAGGGAGCGTGGGAATAATCTCGTATATGTAAAAGAAGATAAATAATATAGGCAGATGGTTAATTCACTGACTATGAAAAATATAAAAAATGGTAAAGAAATGAACCACACCAAAATCGTATAAAATCACTGCATGTCAGAGATCCTCTCTCTATGACTGAGCCCTTTAGGTAACTGGAGTCTTATCCTCGTCAGTGAAGTGATGATGAAAATAAAGTAAACACCAAAAATAGTGCAATATAGTATGAACCTATACAAATGTATTAAAACAAGGTGATCAGGGAAACTCCACATTTTCCATAATAAAGAATGGGTGGTGGAGAGATACGCCGCCATTTGAAGCATGGCTGCTGTTCGGTGCTTCACTTTCCCCTCACAGTGTAAGTCAGTGTCAATCTGTTGCCGTCGCGCACGATTCCGGTTTTCGCTCACGGGTGAGGGCGGGAGAATGCCAAATGGGAGCGATCTCACAGTAGTTTGCCGTAGTTGCCTTCCTTCCGGGCGCAGAATCTCTCAGAACTCTAACTCTAGAAGCAGCCGCTTCTATCGGCGGTTCTCTCCCCACCATTCTTTATTATGGAAAATGGAGTTTCCTGATCACATGTTTGTTATATACATTGTATAGTTCATACTATTTGCACTATTTGTGGTTTTCGTTTTAGTTCATTATCATCACTTCACTGCATGGATAAAGACTCCGTTACTAAGGGCTCCAGTAGAGAGAGAAGGATCTCGAGCCATGCGTGATTTTATACGATTTGTTGTGAGTTCATTATCTTACATTTTTTATATTTTTCATAGCAGTGGAATACCATCTGCACTATCTATATTTATATTCTTTGTACATATACATGAGATTTCCAGCGCTCCTCCTCAACCCCAGAAAGAATACTCACACTCCTGGGATTAGGACGATCCCCCGAGGAAGTTGAGCTGCTGCTGTACAACTGTATTTTATTTATTTATTACACTATATGGTGATAGGTTGATTGTGTGTACTAAGGTGTGTCACTATCACACTGATTACTATACTGTTTAGGAGCCGCCCATCCATCCACTTCCCCTTCAGCTCCCCCACGCACTGTTATCCGAATAACTATGTACCATAGATATAGAATATTACAGACCACCTGGGAAAACTGCCCACACAAACTAAGCATGACAAGACCAAAAATATATGATTTATAACCCAATAAAAACTGACGAAATTCATAACAATAACAACAATAATACAAAAACTAAAAGGATCCCCTAGTGGGTGACGGAAAAATAGAACATCCACCAATAGATACAAATAGAAACATAATATGTAAACTAGATGATATATTTTTAGTGGGTCAAAATGCCTAGGTATTGAGTATACAAATGCTTTATTATATATGTATATACAACTGTAATAGCCGCATTGGGACAGGAGATATACGACCTTACTCCTTATGCTACGGGACGCAATGGGTAAGTGTCCTGCCGTATCAAGCCTCCACAAGCGCAAACTAACTGCAGCACACAATAACTAACTGCATGTGTGTTCCGTCTGCGCCCCAGTGGACATCATGTAATGACGGTCACTGTACCCCGACAATCATTGCGCGCGATCCACGCGCTTCTTTCCAGGGGGGGAGGAGTCCCTGCCCAGTCTGGCGTGGGGAAGTAAATGCTCCAGAGCAATCCCACTTGGTCCAGTCAGCAACCAATGGTTGCACCAGAGACTGTAAGGGAGGGGTGACATATTCCCGGAATCCAGTTAACATACAAAGTCAAAAAATGGCCATGATGCTATTTGTAGCAATAATGTAAACGAGCACCAACTGCGTAGTGAGATAGGGGAAAAGGCTGGAAATATAGTCAATTTGATATTGATAATTTTATGGTATGCAGCCGTGCCAGAGAATAAAAAAAATAGATATGGTGGTCCACTAGCCATTATCATACCCAAAACAAATAGGAATGGTGGACCAAAGACCCTGGGGACCCTAACTTGCGGGCCGTTGTTAAGCCTGTACCATTTATTAGAGTAGTGGAAGGACTTTATGGCTAAGAATCCAAGATGATTTATCAAATTAATTCCTTTTTAATTGTCTACGACCGTGGTTGGTATAAACTCCTAACTGCGAATGTGGGATTCGTACGAAGGTGAGACACAGGGCCTTCAAAATACGCATGCCTTAAGCACCTCATGGGCTCAATAACGCAATTACGGATAACTTCCTGTAGCAATACTCGTCATCAAAGTGCATAAAGGGGATGTCACACCCTACGTTTTGGTATTGCACATGTTCCCTTGGGGCCCATGCCAGGGCAACTGGGACCGTAAGCTAATGCAATATGTGAGTGCAACATTTGAGTTTATACATGAACACGCTATCTCCTCGTGGTTTGAATGAGGGTTTGCATTTTTTATACTTTCTTTGATTTTTCTTGTTTATTATTTGTTGGGTTTTTAGGGGATCCGGTATATAGTCCGACTCTAAATTTAGAATGTCGCGTTTTGACTTCCAAGCGGTGACGGATCCGACAGTATAGTACATCCTACCCATTATACATTTCCCCAGGACCCCCCTGGCAGTTGATTATTATTATTATTAATCATTAATCATTCATGGATCAATTATATTTATATATTTACTGTTCACCTTTACATTTCATTTATTCAATGCTATTGGTATATTATTTTCTTAAGTTTTGCCATACCCTTTGTTCAATGTGTTTAATGATCTTTATATAATGTTATTTTCTATTTTTTAGTTATTTTTATTATTTAGTAATGATACCCATTTGCACTCACAGTGTCATTCATTTGCAGTTCTTAACATCATTATGTCATCCTTGTGTTTAGCGGTTTCTTGCTACAGTAGAGGCAAATGCTTATTCTAACATTTGCCTTTAAACTAGCCGGGTTACATTTCATGGGGTATGTGCTGGGTTGTTCTGGCTAGTTTGGGCAACGTTGTAAGGATTCTGCATTGACTAACGAACCTAGGATTAACACAGCAGGGATCGTTGGCATTACAATTCAGTTTGAAATGGGTACTGCCAGTGGACCCCCGCTGTTAATCTGACATAGGCCAGTAATCATGCAAAAATGCTGGGGCTAGTTTAAGGAAAAATGTATTCAGCATTACCTGGGTGACCTGGGTCTTTTGGGAGATTGCACTGGTTTTTGTTAATAAATCGCTGACTCTAACTGATAATTGACTAGTGCCAGCCTTTTTTCTGCACTATGTCAGTATGTCAGCCTGTCACGGAGCTAGTGATAGGTATAATACACATCAAATAACTGGGTTGATTGAACACGACTAGATATAATAAAGATAGTTTTTTCCTAGAGAGGTGACACACCCCATTTATGTTAATAAAAATAACAGACAAGCAAAATAACCACCTACTTAGGTGGTGGTAATGCATCACATTCAGGTACAGATGTACTTCATACCGGCAATCAGGCACTAAGTATTTGTAAACATCGAAGAAGAACTCTGAGCATGACTGACTGGTTTTATTTGTGCTCCCAGTCCATACATTGTCGATGAGTGGCCAGTACATGTGGAAAGAACAATTATCTTGCCCCAAACATCTACCGTGCGGAATATTGTAATAATATGCCCCCCAGCTAGTTGGCACCATGCGTACAGCTTGGCCCTGGGGGTCCATTTCTTTAGCCCCACACAAAAGTCAGAGGGCGCCTACATGTCTACCAGACCTGGAATCTGCGTCAGGAAACCCTTTGCCTGTAAGTGTGAATTAGAGAACTTACAGACACTCACAGCCCTGCGTTCTCGCCGCCCTAAGGTAGACAGCCAAGTGGCTGAGTGCTTTGATCAGGGGGTCTGTGTAACAATGGGGTCACCCCCCAGAAGCATTTACATTAAACAGAGTCAATAGAAGAACCTGCGCGGCTTTATACCCCGCATTTCACAATACAAATACTTTTTCAATATCAATATCTATTAAAATACAGCGTTCGAAGGTCTGAGCGAGCTGAAATTTGGCCAGTCCTCATGCCGGAGGAACCCTTGTCATGGTGGCCAAGTTTCACCCTCCACGCCCCCCAAGCAAAGAATACCAAAAATCAACTAAAATTCCAATTAATTACTTAATGCAGATTCCTCCCTAGAACTAAAATAAATCTCTGCTTTTCACTCTCCGATTTAATTCAACAACGGGGCTCCTGCGCTATAGGCTTCAATGGAGCACTCCGCCATTGAAGTCAATGTAAAATTAGACAATTTCACATTTGCCATTACTCCCGCTGGTTGATCGGAGAGAGGGGCTGGAAGATGGTCATGCGTCATGTCCAGAAATGTGACTACATGCGACCCAAATCCCGACCCTCTGGTCTCACAAAACCGGAGGATATATGGAGCCTACCTTTTACACTTTCGGACTTAGCCGTTTTAAAGCACGCGGGCTTTCCTCCATTAAATCCATACAGCCGGTTCCGCCAGTAGGAATGCATAGGGCCGGCGCCACAATAGAGTCCATGGACATCCGCTCCATTAGAGTTCAATGGCCGCAACCTTGGGGTCGAGCGCGACCCTTTATAACGTGGTCCTTCATTCCTCGGACCCCGGTGGTGGCGCAGTGTGGGGGGTTCATAGGTTCTAGGGGCAAAGAATTTTATTCCTGGGTGCCTAGAACACTAAGTTTTCCCACGCCATTGGTTGTTTGAACTTGAACTGATGTGATCAAAAAGCTCTTTTTTAGAGTAGGTATCCGCTTCGCGCGTTCTGGCGGTTTGGGATGGCTGCCAAACCCGGTCCTGGAGGTCAGCGTCAGGAATCATTGAAATGAAATGGCTCCATTGATCTACCATGGGGGAACCGCCGCTCCTCCTCTCAGGCCCACCTGCAGGTCTTACTATGGAAATTGGGCTATACAGATTGTATGGAGCTGCAATGCCACTACTATGGGGAGCTGCACAAACGGAGCCTGTAAAGGTCGGAGAGAAACGAAACAAAGGGCAAACTCACTTCCTAATATTAACCCTTCATTTCCTGAACGGATCCCATGTGAGTGTTGGGTACAGACACTGTTGGGAAAAACACATGTTACAGTGGAATACCATTTGGGGGCAAGCAGGGAAAACAACATGATACTGGACCGCAGTCAGTTAACCACCTTGCCTCCCAGTTGGAGGTCAGGGTGGTGGCCCATTATGGGGTGCAACCCCTTTAATACCGGGCCATCCCCTCTCCTCCAAACCTCCCCTTTAATGGGTGCCCTTGGCCCACTGCCCCTTATGGAAGTGGATCACCCGTTGGCACCATTAAGAACTCAGTTCAGGGGATAGTACTGACGAGGCAGTCCATCGGTGTATGGCTAGTTTCATCATACCCTTCTGTGTGTTGGATAGTGAAACTCTAATTCTTGAAGGGCCAGCTATATACCAATAGCTTGCGATTCTCCCTGATGCCCTCTGCAGCCACTCAGGGGTTTAAGGGTGGTCAGTGCAATGACCATGAAAGCCCGCACCCATACCGTAAAAGGTTGAAGCTGTCCAGAGTGCCCAACAATGGCCAAGCACCAAAGTCTTTCTCAATGGTGGACATATGCCACCATCCCGTGGGGAGCTAGTTGTACGGTTGAGTGAACACCACTGGGTGCTCTCTGCTGAGTTTTCCCCACGCCTGGCTCAACCAGCCCCAATGGCCAAAGTCTGAGGCATCGTTGTATCAGAAAATGTGTTGGTGATCCGGGGCAATCCAGTATGGGGCGCCCCAGCAAGGGTGCAGTTTCAGTGCCTGCAACCAGTTTCACAGGCGGAGACCAGGTAATAAGCACAGGCGCAGTTGGTTCGTGGTCAGTGTCAAGTCAGGGTTAGGCTGGGCTTACTGTGGATGAACTTTCCTTAAGTACCGCTGCGCCGTGCCCAAAAATCCCATGACTTTTCTTGGTTTGGGAAACAGGCCCTGGACTATGCTGTCACCTTGGGTGGCTCTGTTGATGTGCCCTCCACCATCCCTCCATACACTTGTGGATTTCAAGGTAGCCCAGCCTCCCAATCCTAGCCAGCAACCGCACCTACATGTACTAAATGGTTCCCGAGTTTCTACAGTAAAGACAGCAATGTCATCTAGATAGGCCGCTTGCATAACTCTGTATCCTCTCTTCCAGCAAGCGGTTGAAAGGGTTGGAAGGTGCCCGGGGCAATTTTCATCATGCTTTGATTGGACTCACCCAAGAATTCATAGGAGGCCAACTTGGGGTGATAAATCTGATTCTCCTAGCCTCCAGGGTGCAGTGGGATTTGCCCAATAGCCTTGCTCAAATCCATTGGTGGTCAGAATACCTTGCCCGCCCGCGAGTTTCATCTAATTAAACTCTTCATGCGGGTGGTAATGGGATAGGCATCTGAGAACCGTCCTCGTCATTGAGTAGAAGTGGTAGTCCACACAAAATCGGATGGTCTTGTCCTCTAGGAACTAGGACTACCGGGACTGGCCCCAAGGGCTCTGGGACGGTGTTTTGAGATTACCCTAGGGTCAGCATCTCCTTATTCCTTCTCCATACTGGCGCTTGACCTCTGTTGACACTGATAAAGCGTGTCTATGCAGAGGGTCGAGGTCCTCCCCTGTCACTGGGTGGTCGTTGAGGTGCGTTTTCCCGGTGCATGTTCAGTGAGAGAGCCCTATACTTTGCTAACATGTCCCTGGCTTCTTTCTTCTGTCTACCATACTTGACCCTATCTCCACATGCTCTACAGTGTTTCCACTGCCTAGTCCTCCCCCAGAAGTATCATGCAGAACGACATTTGCTCGCCGGATCCTCCAGCAGTGGGCACAAATCGCCATCACTCTGCTCCATACGCGCAGTTTTCGTATTGCCTTCCAACATATTAATGTGATGTCTTTGCCTTCCTGGCTTACCTGTACTCATTCATCTTTCGGTTAACCGGGTACATCCCGACCAGGCAGCCCTCAGTTTGTTCTTCCCGAGGTGTTTTGAGAACAAGCACCTCTGTCTGGGAGATTCCCTGCTAAGGGCATTCGGTCATACCATTTGCTTCTGCTGCTTGGTCCTGAGTGGCCATCTGAGATGGTCCTGGGCCCCCCCATGAGCATCTCTAATGGTCGTCAGGAGAGCTAATACATACTGGTCACTGTGTAAGGAATCCACTACTGGATTTGACTATAGCTTGCAGACCTATGGAGTGTCAAGCTTCCGTCTGGAAATCTATGGCCAACATGTGACGCTTCTCATTGCAAGCTTCTGCCCATGTGCTCAGCATTGAGGAACTCACACACCCTCCTCTGTGATGGATCTCGCCCTTTTATATCCTGGGCGTTGTGCAACTGAACCAGTGAGAGCATAACTCTACTGGGACGTTACTGTCTCTGTGCCACAAACCGCCCCAGGGCCCTCTCTCCTAGCGTTATTACTTCCAGTTCCGGTATCCAGAGGCCTGTTTCACTGTCTCCTTTGCTGAAGCGTTTGTTGCCAGCCACTGGTATCTGTGCATTCACTCCTAGCAGGTTACCCTCTATTTCCCTCGGTACCTGACATGCATTTCACTCCTACAGTTGGCTACTCCCTAGTTTCTGCGGCCTGCTTTTGATATGCTCTATGTCATGGCCTGCTTGGGACTTCTGCGCTGAAGCGTTGGTTTCCCCGACGCTGCTGCGGTGTACTCGGCGTGCGCTCCCTGATGGGCCAGGTTCCTGTCTTCCATTCCCCTCTTCGAGTAACCACACCAGGAGGGGTGGGGGGGGGTGGGGGGGGCGGGGGTGGGGGGGAGGTGGGGAGGGGGCGGGGGGGACTTCGCGCATCAGCGGCCGCTCCTTGCGCAGAGGCAACTCCCGCGCTCACGCGTCCTAAGCTGAAGCAGATCATGGGACTCCTGTCTGCCTGTTGCCGATTCCCTTGCTACGGACTATGGACCATTTGAGATGTCTCTAATCCGACCCTGGCTGTCGGCCCATGTGTCCTGTTCTCCTCTACCACCCGACTTTGGCTTTAATAGACGACTTGCTGCCTTTCTCCAATCCCTGACCCTGCGATTACGACTACGAAGACGGCCACTCCGGATCAGTCTGCGCGGCTAAGTCGGTGATTATATAACCCCACCCAGCCCCCGGTCCGCGTCCCGGTTTGTGGTGAGCATCGGTCTAACCAGTATGCTCGGCCTACACAAACGGAACCGCGCCGGCGGGGATTTGGCAATGTTTCCAACTGAAGTATGTCCCGGCTGCGTACCGTCCACACTATGAAGGCAGTATCTGTGTGAAAATATAGCACCCTGATTGAAGACCTGTATACGTATGAGTGTTTAACCCCTTGAAAGGACAATGCCCATTGTGACTCTTTATTAAGGCTTGCTGATCCAGAACTTAAAACAGGCTCTAGCATCTAGATTGTATTCGTCTCCCCTGATTTCTTCACCTTTAGACCTGGGAATACGTTGTTACCCTATGGAACTGGCCGACGCCCAAGAGGCACTCTATGCCTGGCCTCATCACTGGACATTACATCTAGTACAACAGGGCGCCCTCTCATGTTGGCTCAGTCTCAAGAACATCCATGTACTTTCTTAACATTGACCTTTGCAATAAACGAACAGGACCACCTCCTCTGCCAGCTACGCTGCGCTTGGCAGATCCCCTATGCCTGCCAGTCGTTTGCTTAAAACCTGTGGGGGTACACTCCCTATCCTAAGAATGGCCAAACCAGTCTCTTGTCGCTGCCGCTAAGGAAGAGCTGCCAGCTCGTCCTAATTTGAGGTTAAACTCCCTAAAGTCTGTCACCGGGTTATCCGGTGCTTAACCCAAACCAATGCAGTCCAGGCTATATCCCCCACGTAAATTCCCGGCATGCCCAGGTCAGTGTGTCTTCCCTAGCACCAGAGAAGACATCTGTTTGCCCCCTCTTTTCTAACCCAAAAAGTCTAAGCTCTGTTTCCCAGGTTTTTCTTTGTTTTACACCCTGCTAGTCTGCCTCTGTGAGATGTCCCTACTGCTAACCCTAGTATTTCGCAGTCGAATCGTTAGCCTAGGGCCCCCAAGAGCAGAAACCCCCATGACCCCCACTCTCGGGAGACAGACTTATTTCTTATTCGCAGGTACAGAGTAATTTAACCTTGAGGTTTTGCCTAGGTAACCCTTACAGGTCGCC
This sequence comes from Ascaphus truei, assembly GCA_036426205.1. NCBI lineage: Eukaryota > Metazoa > Chordata > Amphibia > Anura > Ascaphidae > Ascaphus > Ascaphus truei. The sequence goes on from WSYH01001443.1 coordinate 108,127, forward strand.
TATGAACCTCACTTGGGTAATCCCTGTAGTCTTAGTCAGGAACCTCCTTAGCCTCAGAGGTATGAAACTCCCTATGTTCCCTGACTTCGGCTCTAAAAATTCTAGGGCAATTGCCACCTGAAACATTCGGAGCAATACTACTGTCTCCAGTTAAAAGTATATCTGGAGGCCGTTTGTTCTCTAACCTGTTCGCAAATCCCTACTCCTAGGTTATTTCGCTGACCCGTCTGTCCTCAGAGAGCTGAGCACCCCTGTTCTGAGCATAGACCCACCTTGTCGTGAATCTGTTGTCGTTTCTGATGTCCCAACATCTTCCCAATCCCACATTCGAGAGGGACCACGCACGAGTCGTTTTGCTCCTTTGCACTGGTCTGTGTTATCCTCCTTTCTAACATCCTAGGGTTTTTTTTAAGCAAACAGTACATATATGTCCTTTCCAAGGACCCTTCTTGAGACTAGCGATATCTCTGTTGTCCACTAGTAACAATTACACTCAGGGCCCTCCTATTTGGAGGATCAGCTTTTCAAGTTGAAACTTTCCAATGTATCCTGATTTGTAAACCTACGTCCCTTCTCACTGAGCAAAAGTTCTCCAGCAGCCGACTGAGTTAGCTCTCGTGCGCGCTGCCAAATCTTTGTTGTAGATAGAACAACCTTCTCTAGGCTTACTTCGTTGTTCGTGCTGTTATGGCCTATCACCTTTACTACAATTTCTGTATTGCAGGTATGTACTACCTATTAAGGGCCTCCATGTCAGTAAGGCCCGTATAAAATCTTGCGCCAAGTGTTCGGACGGATAGGTGGGGGAGATCGGCTTCTTTTTTGGGCGCTTTGCCCTCGCAGTATGCAGTAAGGGAACTGAATCCTTCGATCCCTGCCGAAGCACTGCGAACGCAACGCTGCCGGAGCTGTGGCCGATACAGCGTCTGGCTCCCCGAAAGCCTGCTGATAACGCCTTTTGGTGCGATTAGATTTTGCCAGCAGAGAGAGACAGGCCGCTCCTCACGCAACATCGGCAACAACTAAAGTATTTAAAACAACTTTTACTCATAGGTACATGTGGTGCAGGGGTCCGGAGCTTAACCGCCATTGGTTTCAGGTCGGGGGACCCCCTGCTTCCCGAGAACAGGCCACTTTATGAGGAGCCGGGTATCTCCTTCATCCTCTGCATTAAAGGTCCCGACACGTGACCGGGCCTGTAAACAAGCCAGAGGGATACGGCACCCAATAAAGGGCCCTGTATCGGGAAAAAGCGGGGGCTCCCAGGGACCTAAACAAAAGCGCTTCAGCCGGAGACCACATGCAATCTACACTATGAGTAAAAACACACCAATAAAGACTCGTTTCTTACCTTACAGGATATCTGCTACTGTAACGAAGCAGCATGAATATTTATTTAATAAAATGTACACGTGAGCAGGGGGCACGCCGTTAAGCACATCCATCACTTTTGGTGACCAGGGGCCCCTGCTATTCCCACGTTACAGGCCCCGGAATGTGTCATTGGGTTGCAGTATCGCCGCCATCTTTATAGCGTCCCATTCGCCAGACGTGCCCGTCTATAAAATCATGGCGGCGACACTGTAGACCGATTCCCCAAAACCGGGCCTGTAACTCGGTGAAGCAGGGGTCTCTGAGCCACCAATCCAATGCGTTTCAGCTCAGGGGAGCCCCCTGCTCCCGCACAATAGTATTTAAAAATAAATAAATGCTGCTTCATTACCTACCTAGCGGATCAGCCGCTAGCAATGAAGGGGGGGTAAGGCAGATACCATGTTTTTATGGGGACATTTGGCCCCCAATAAACATTGCAATAACAACATACACCCCCTGTGTATGTAAACTACATAAACAACATAAGTACATTAAATACATAGTATTCTCACTCACCCATGTCCGGCTGCCACGATGGAAGGCCATCCATCTTGCATCCTGCCCTGCACCATCCACTTCTCAAAACGACACAAGAATTAAACATCCAAGCTTAATGTCCCCTAACCCCGTAATACTCATAGGCGTGTATTAACCGCACAGGATGCAAGGGGTGGTGGCCACCCACACACCCACATACCCCCTTCCCCCCTAACCCCCCAACCCCTGAGGCCTACACCACCCTCACCCACTACCAAAGGGTCCTACCAATACCCTTGGGGCCACTACCCCTCCCCCAGCACATCAGTACAATAACTGTCCAAAGACTATTAACCACATAGGGTAATACATTATTTGGCCATTCTTAACAACTTCAATACCGTGAATAAATAAGAAAATTGTACTACTATCAATAAGAAGGCTCACGTCCCAGCATCATCTTGGGGTCGCTTTGCAAAATTATAAATAGCCAATAATCTCAATTACATTAACATACCAATGACCCCTTAAATCACATTATCGGGTATAACCTCAAAGTGTAATTAAGGGGTGAAGCCATCTGCATGAGCAACACCACTTATGCTAAACCATCCTAATGAATAATAAAACAATTTCCTAACCAAATTCTCATTTATCTTCATCTGCTAAGGCTCAAATGCACTATAAAACATTGCATTACAGTGTATAGCATGTAGCATAAAATGTAAACTACAGTACCGCTGCAATAATGTTAACAATACCAAATCCACTCAAATAGCCTGACATCACAAGAAGTACATTATGTCGTCAATAAGTCACCATCAATGAATTAACACAATGAATAAATTCCCACTAAACAATTAAAAATACCATTCCTACCAATGATCACAATAAACTATAGCTACACTACCGACAAACCTGACACCTTATAAAGTGTGGCGGTTCGCAAGCCGGGAGATTTCCCGGGATTGCTAGGGCCGCCACCTCTGCGTGCGTCACGCGTCTTCGGAGCCAGCGCCCCCTGCACGCGAGTCCAGGGCTCCCGAGGAGCCTGGGTCCCGCGAGTGGCGGGATGGCGGCAGTGGGTTCGGGGGAGCCGGCGGACCCGGCAGCGTGTAGGGAGAGCACCCCGATGGAGGGCGCTCGTTCTATCCGCTGTCTTCGGCGCGCGCCCGTCACACTCGGGCGAGGCTCATGCTACTGCTGCGGCAAGAACGGGCAATCTCGAATAATAAACTTTGGCCCGCAGCAGTATGTAAAAGCAGAAACAAGTTCAAAACATAAACTACTAAAGGACACCAACATTTAGACAATATACAAAGCAAGCCCTCTCATAACCTACAGTACAGCATAAAGCCCAAACTTCATCTCTCAATAATAAAAATACATTTAACACACATCTATGCAATAGCATAGCCACAATGATTACTACAGAAAATCAGCTTTAACAACCTATCATTTCTTAACCCTGTATGTAATATCTCTCTCATAGACCATACTACATACAGTGGCAAGAAATGATGCATAAAAAAAAGAGACACTGAAAAAGCAAAAAAAACCACAGTTACATTAAATACATTTCTTTTATTTACTTAGCCATTACTTGCCCCCACCGACTCCCGTTGATCAGCTTACTCACGAACCAATCCACGAACAGGAACCATAAAATAAAAAAACCATAAAATAATAAACATTAAAATACACGATCGGTTGGTAATTAACATCTTATCTATCTTTACTTCTCAGGGTTTCTTGCGTCCTCGGTGCCATCGCCCTGTCTTCTTTCTTCAGAGGGCGGCCTTCCTCTCTGCGCGTCATCGGGCTTCAAAATGAGACGACATTAGGCGTTTGTAAGATCAGACGCCTTGACGTTCACATTTTCGTCTATGGTTTCCCACGGCCCTGAATGGGCGCTGTGAAAAACCATGTGTTTGGCCGCTTTAAAAAAAAATTATGACTCACTGTAAATGCAATACAGCACAAACAGCAATCATAATGGCTTTGCGGGCAATGCCTTTAAGATGACTTCATTAAAAGAAACATGCCGGACTCACATGGTTCACGCAGCCAATCATATCGTGGGAAGTCTATCCCTCCTCTGATGAGTAGGTTCAATACCATTTTTTTACGAAAGGCTGTTTGGAGAAAGGAGTGACGTAGGTCCTATGAAAGCCTCAGTAGTGGCGACTGGTAGTGTAACCAATCCTAGTAAGATAAATTTCCCACTCTCTGATTGGCTGCGTACCCATGTGAGTCCGGCCAGGGGTCTTGGCAGACGTCACATAAAGGCAATTGCAGCAAAGCCATTCTGATTGGCTGTGCTGTCCCAGTGCCTTTATGTGACGTCATCATTTTTTTTTACATCGGCCAAAACACATGGTTTTCACGGCCCAATCAGGGCCGTGGGAACCATATGACGAAAATGTGACGTCATAGGCCTTTAAAAGCCTATGTCGTCTCATTTTGAAGCCAGACGCCGAGGAGGAAGGACCTCCTCTGAAGAAAGAAGACCAGGGCATGGCACCGGACGGCAAGAAGACCCCGGAAGAAGGTAAGATTGTCGTGTTTTATTATTTTAATGTTTATTATTTTATGGTTTTTTATTTTATGGATTCCTGTTCGTGGATTGGTTCGTGAGTAAGCTGATCAACGGGAGTCGGTGGGGGCAAGTAATGGTAAGTTAAATAAAGAAATGTATTTAATGTAACTGTGTTTTTTTTTGCTTTTTCATGTGTTCATTTTTTTTTATGCATATCATTTCTTGCCACTGTATGTATGTATGTATGTATGTATGTATGTATGTATGTATGTATGTATGTCTAGAGAGATATATACATACAGGGTAAGAAATGATAGTGTTGTTAAAGCTTGATTTTCTGTATTGTAAATGATTGTGGCTATGCTGCTATGCATAGATGTGTGTTAAATGTATTTTATTATTAGAGAGATGTAAGTTTTGGGCTTTATGCTGTACTGTAGGTTATGGAGAGGCTTGCTTTAGTATATTGTAATTGTTGGTGTCCTTTTTTGTATGTTTTGAACTTGTTCTCTGTTACGATAGCTATAGTTAATTGTGTAATTGGTATGTATGGTATTTTAATTGTTTAGGGGTGTAATTCATGTGTGTTTATTCATTGATGGTGACTTTATTTGCTTACATAATATACTTCTTGTGATGTCAGGCTATTTGAGTTGGATTACTGTATTGTTAACATTGATTTGCAGCGTGTACATGTAGTTTACATGTTATGCTACATGTATACACTGTAAATGCAATGTTTTAAGTGGCACTTGAGGCTTCAGATTGAATGATTACATGAGATTTGTGTAGGAAATTGCTTTTTAATTCATTGAGGATGTTATGCATAAGTGGTGTTGCCATTGCAGGATGGCTTCACCCCTTCATTACCTTTGAGGTGAGTACCTGATAAGGTGATTAAGGGGTTCATTGGTATGTTAATGTAATTGAGATGTATTGACTATTTATTATTTTGGCAACGGACCCCAAGGATGATGCTGGCGACGGAGCCTTCTTATTGATGAGGTTAGTAGAATTTTCTTTACTTTATTACGGTATTTAATGTGTTTAATAATGGCCAAATAATGTATTATTCCTATGTGGATAATATTTATTTGGCACATTATTGTACTGTATGTGCTGGGGGAGGGGGTATTGGCCCCAAGGGTATTTGGTAGGACTCCCCTGTGGGTAGTGGGTGAGGGTGGTTAGGCCTCAGGGTTGGGGGGGTTAGTGGGGGAGGGTATGTGGGTGATAGTGGGTTAACCCCTTAATGACTGTAGCGGTTAATAACCGGTATGGTGATTAAGGGGTTAGGGGACATTACATTGGATGTTTTAATTCTTGTGTCTGTTTTGCAGAAGCGGATGGGGCATGGGCAGGATGAAGATAAGGATGGCCTTCATCGTGGCAGCCGCACATGGGTGAGTGCTATATGTATTTAATGTCTTTATTGTTGTGTATGTATTTTAAATGGACAACTGCACTATTATCCATTTGTGGATAATAGTAATGTTGCCCATTACTGTATTGTATGTTGTGTATTGCTGCTATGTTTATTGGGGGCATTTGTCCCCAATAAACATGCTATTATGCGTTAACCCCTTCATTACCTTAGCGGCTATCCGCTATGGTAATGAAGCAGCATTAATGTATTTTAATAATATTGTGCGGGAGCAGGGGGCCCCCTGAGCTGAACCGCATTTATTTGTGGCTCAGAGACCCCCTGCTTCCCGAGTTACAGGCCCCGGTTTGGGGCATCGGTTACAGTGTGGACGCCATGTTTGTTGCGGGCACGTAACGTATGGGACGCTATAAACATGGCGGCGACACTGCCCATCCGATCACACATACCGGGGCCTGCAACTCGGGAAGCAGGGGGTCCCTGGTCCACAAAGTGATGCGGTTCAGCTCGGGGGACCCCCTGCTCACTGTACAGTATTATTAAATAAATATTCATGCTGCTTCGCTACCGTAGCAGATACCCTGTAAGGTAAGGAACGAGTCTTTATTGATATGTGTGTTTTACTCATAGTGTAGATGTGCAGAGGGTCTCCGGAGCTGAAGCGCTTTTGTTTTAGGTCCGGGGACCCCCTGCTCCCCGAGATACAGGCCCCTTTAGGGGGTGCCAGTATCCCTCTGCTTTGTTTACATGCCGCGGTCACGTGATCGGGACCTTTAAATGCAGAGGGATACCGGCACCTCATAAAGGGGCCTGTATCTCGGGAAGCAGGGGGTCCCCCGACCTGAAACCAATGCGGTTCAGCTCCGGAGACCCCCTGCACATGTACACTATGAATAAAAGTTGTTTTAAAAATAATTTTTATTGTGCTGATGTTTGCGCCGAGAGAGCAGCGGATCTCTCTCTGCTGCAAACACAACTCGGCAGGGGACGGCTTCTCGGCAGTTTCTCGCCAGGCAGCCGTCCCGCCACCGGTTACACGCCATTTCATCAAATGGTGGTGGCTAATTCATTCGCCAGGGATTCGACCCTTACAGCATACAGCCAGTTTAACACGCCAAAAACATGGCTAATTGCTAAACTGGCTAATGCTTTTTTCCGCCGCTTACTGCATGAGGCCCTAAGTCGAAGCAGAAATCAGTACTGGAACACTCCTATTTTACCACTGGAAAGCCCTATTTCAGTAGATTATTCACCTGTAATTTAGGTATTTTTAAGATCTTACAACGAGCACTGAGCGGAATCTTATGGCTTTACCGTTACTGATTGCCAAACAGGCAGGAACTGAAGGTGATTGACTAGATTCCTACATTCCATGTAACTGTGAGCAACAAAACAAGATGGCACGTCAAAGCAAAATCTGTTGTGCGTTTCAATTAATGGTCTTTTTTTCCCGCACGATCAATCACATATAAATCTTCCCCTTAAAATCCTAGCTTATGGGGGTGTTGTTATGTAATCTTTATTCCCCTGTCCCAAAGATCATACTGGGTTTTTTTTTTTTTTTACTTTAGTAACTTTTATTTTTGTAAAATAAGGCCAGTACATAACATAAAGACATGAACAACTCAATAACAATTAAAAAAAAGTACATTAGAGGGTCGCCAGACGTCCCTTGTATATGGGATTGTCCCTTATTTAATTTACTTTTTCCGTTGTCCCGGAAAGGTGTCGGGATGTATAATTGTCCCATATTTTAGCGCTTTGACGTGAAATGCCTGAACTTACAATGACTGTAATGAAATCAGTCATAAAAACGTAATAGTTGCTTTTTCTCCCAACGCTACCTGTTATTTCAGCTCGCGTCTTTCCCCGCCCGGCCAAGTGCAGAGAGGGTAAACCCCAAGAATATCGCGGTCACGTGGGAGATACCGTTCAGCTCGAAACGTTTACAAAAACCTCATCACTTATTATGACGTCACACTTTCATACTGGATTTCAATGTCCTGTATTATAAAAACTAAAATGTGGCGACCCTAGGTACATATTACCCTTAAATCCTGCAGTGCTAGACGCTGTGCTTTAATGTAGCCTCCCCATCATATTCATGGGTCAAACCTAATATACAGTAACTCTCTTTGAAATAGTTCTGAAATATCCTGATTATAATGTGGTTATACCAAAAGGTCAATGCCTTGCAGGTCCTGTTAGTGTTGTAATGGCCCTATTAATTGGTGTAGGTTTTGTGACAGTCGCACAGTTTGTCCGAATAATATATCACACCGATATGCTGTGCTCATGTAAAATAAGCATGTCCTGCCATCTGCCCAGACTATAGTTTATAGTCTGAAAATTGCACGCTAGTAATTGCCTTACTATCATTTCACAAAGGAAAAGCTGGCATCTCTTCTCAGCCATTAAAACTAGCACGCTGGAAAAGACAACTGTTTCATTAGGACATTAAATATATTTATTGAGAAAGGGTGTGTTGCTACACACACCGCATGGGGATGAAATAATTTTGCAATGCGTCTGGAGTTCTATTTGTCTGCTGAGCAATGATCTGCCGTTCCTTTGTTCCACCAAATTATCACTGTCCCCAAAGCATCAGTAATCTGTGCATAAAATGAGAAAAGCCAATCAAATTATTGTTAAATGGTTGCCAACAGGAGAGCCTAGAGATAACTTGGTCCTATGTGAATTGTGAGTTGAAGATAATCTTCCCTTTCCTTCTAGTTGCTAGACATTTTTATTGGTAAGTGCATAAATGATGATCTTTACTTAGCACATTAATAAGCCTGTAAAATTGACTAATGTTCTGTTAGGCACTTTTTATTATATGGAGAGAAAGAAAATGCCTATAGCGCTGGGTTAACCACCTCACTGCTGGAGAGTTTGCAATATATTACCCTACAGGGCACAGGGAGAAGGAGCGGCTCAGTGAGTAGACCAGAGATGGACGAATTTGGATCCGCAGCAGATTTCGGGGGACCAATCTCCAAAAGGGTGGTTCGTGTTTTGCGGATTTTTAAAATTATTATTACCAATACACTCCGTGGATTCGGCGACCCGTGGACAGATTTGTGGAATCCCACACGTGGATTCAGCAATCCGTTCTTAAGGATCCGCCAACGGATTGTTGAATCCACAGATTGAATTCTACAAATCCGTCCACGTGTTGTATCCAACGGCGGTTTTTCATGAATTCACGTGGATTAAAACCGACCAAATCCGTTGGCGGATTTTACACCGCAAAACGGATTTGGGGTTGAAAATGCGAGAGACTCCGGGAAACGGATTAGGGCGGATTTGCCAATCTGTAGTAAAGACACTGGCTGTAAGCAACAACACTGAGTGTGACTCAGGAGAGTCCTGGTTCAATTCCCAGTGTCACCTCCTTGTGACCTTGGGCAAGTCACTTTATCTCCCTGTGCCTCAGGCACCAAAAACAGATTGTAAACTCATCAGGGCAGGGACTGTGTCTGTAACACTCCTATGTGCTGCGTACTGCGTGCTAAACTGTAATTGTAAAAGCCGTAGTTTTCATCCCTCGGGTTGGGACACGCACCATGTGCAGTGTGTAAATATGTCCTAACATAGTTTTAGACTTTCAGGTCTACTGCAGGTTTTCAAATAACTAAATATAGATAATATTTTGAAGCAAGCATTAAAATGGTACACAACGTGTAGAGCCTACTGCAATGCTCCTCTGTGAGACAGCAGCTTTAATATGTATTAAAGGGACTTGTATCCTTATTGTTGGTGCTGTTTTACATGTATTTACGTGTATTATTATTTTTTGATATAATAATGAAATGATCTGGAGGTTTCCAACACACGTGCAATGACCACTATTGCCTTCTAAGCTCTTTCCTGGTTTTAAGGCATTTTCACAGAGAGGAAAAAATGAGGGCGCAATTTAATATAGTGAAGAACACACATAAGTAAAACAGAATATTATAAATAAATAAATAACACCTGGCACACATTGCCAACATTGTTACCGTATAAAAAATAACACATATAAGCTGGGTCAGGGGTGGACAACTCCAGTCAAGAGCCACCCCCAGGTTAGGTTTTAAGGATATCCCTGCTTCAGCACGGGTGGCTCAATCAGTGGCTCAGTCATTGCAAAAGTTTGCAAGCAAAATAAAATGGGGGAAAATGTGCACCTTGTTTGCAAAGAAATGTTTTCACATTTTTTTAAAAATTCGGAATTTAATCCCTTAAACCGAAATTCAACAGATTTGCTCATCTCTACTGTTGACATAAGAAAGGTTCAATTCCAAGTAATCTAATAAACATACTTTACAACCCATTGGAATGATTGTGTAAGGTGCCTTAGTCCCATCGAGTCAATAATTGATCTCCTTTAGGAGTCATCATGTTTGTTTGAACAAGTAACCGGAAACCTTTATTCACCGATCCATAGATGTTGGCTGGGGTCAGCTGTTGTATGTTACCCCTTAGGCCTGGGACATAGTGCCAAAACAGTGCGGAGGCGCGCTGAGGCTCAGGGAAAGCGTTTCCCTGGCCTTACACAGCGCGCCGTCCGTGGGCGTGTCGGGGGCGGGTCTGGGGGCGGGCCAGTGACGTCACGGAGCTGGTTCGCCCTCATTGGGCGAACCGCTAACGTGACCGGCCCTGCGCTCCGGCGAGAGCCAAATTTCAAAACTCCGTCAGACACACGCTTCCCCAAGCGTGCGGACGCGTGCGCGAGCCCCTGCTAAAGCCGCTCTCATTGCGGCTGCAGGGGCTCAGTGCCGAGCAGCAGCACGCCTCAGCACGGTTCAGCGCATAAGCGCTGACCATGCCCGAGGCCTTATGTATAATCTACAGTAGGAACATATTTGCCAACTTCTGTAAGCAGATCCTATTTCTGTCTCTTCAGCAATAGGTTCTTTCCTTCCATTGCTGCTATGGTTGCTTGGTTTTGCAGCTCCTTGTAGAATCCCTCACTTACAGAGAGTTTAAAGCATATAAAAATACCAAAGAGAGATATATATATATATATATATTTTTAACTGCACAGGAAGATTCTACCAAATGTAGTCTGTTTTTAATCAGTGGGGACATTTGTAAAACATGATCCCGCACACTATTCACCTGGGATGGAAAGCCTGTTGCTCTCAGCTGTGGTGTTCTGTGATACTCGCTCAGGTGGACATTTCCATCTATGTCACTATGGAAACAGCAAGATGTGAGACAAGCCATTTTGCTGTCAACCTCGTATAAGGAGACCTGCAGTAATATGATGGGGACACCTGATTATTACCCCCGAAACCACCTGAGCCCACTTTGTTTTTCTCTATTTGCCCAATGAAAATGAAAGCTTAGCCTCTAAAAATGTCACTTTTGGTTGACAAAGCTTTTATTAACTAGGCACAGTGTAGGAGCAAGATAAGCCAGATGCTCCTCGGAAATTAATTCTGACCTCACTGGGCATGCAAGCTTTGGTTAATATCTGCCAGTTTTTCATAAACATCTACCTCTATTAAAACATGGCAAGTGGGAAACACTGTGTGTTTACTTGCCTGGTATCACTTGAACATGAAAATGCGACAGGTAATTGTTATGAGGCAGGTGCATTTAGAGATTGTTTCTGCCTATTCTTCCAAGACTTTTGCATTGGGAACTGGTATCTGACTTGTAGAGCAGAAACCGTGACACAAGAATGAAACTAACATTGGAAGAAAGACTTGCTTTGATGGTTTTTCAAAGTTGGGAGAGTTTAATGATGTCCTACAGTATATGCAGAGGTCGAACAGTATTACTAGGTATTGTATCAAATAAACATTGATATATAACTCCCAATGTTTGGTTATCACAATTGTTCCAGGTCTTTGTAGCACATGATAAATAAATATGGATCATTTTACAATCCCTACAAATTATCCTATTGATCAACAATCCCAAGACTATAATGTTATATTTTTACTTTTATTGGATCAAATTGCAAGTCGTATTCATTTAATAATAGGATTTTGCACTTATGTTACATTACAATATTTATATTTGTTCCTGTAAGATTATAAACTTACTAAGCTGCCATATACATCGTTGTTCAACAAGATGGATTTCACCTTTTAGGCATCTGGTTTACAATTGATATTATTTACTTTCCAACAAGATTTTATTCAAATGGAAAACATCTTATTTAAATATGTATGTGGAGAGAGGTCTATTCTGTATAGTCTTTTAAGAAGTTGTATTCCAGTATAATTGATACTATGGATGATAAAACCATACAAGCACATTCCAACAGTAATTTCATTAGTATCACAGAAATGCACTTATATTTTTTTTATAAACCCACACACTTTCTGGCCATAAAATATCTAAATTCTGGCTTTAAAAGAAGAGAAATCTGCTTTTGACTATATTTCAAAGCAAAAAAATCCAACCTTGGTAATGATGCCAACTCATTTTGAGAACAAACATCCACAAGTCACTGTGTCTGCAGACGCTGCTGGCGCACAGAGATAAGAATTTATCCTTGATTAAGGCAAACATGGCATTGTCCCATCTGATACCAAAAAAAACTCCTTCTATTTTCAGACATGAAAAATGATTTTGTTAATATTCCCAACATTAATCATGGCCTCTAACAATGATTTACTTGCTTTGCAAGTATAGATTGTTTAAAACAACCGATGCAAACTGTCATGCAATTTAATACGTTACACAGCGTGCTTAAAGATTGCCTGTGACAGTTAAAGATGTGTGAGACGCGTTCGCCTAAGTTCGCAAACCAGGTAAATGGAAAATGTGCCCATTTTTATTTGTGAAAAGAGTTAGATAAATCACACGGTTTCGCCAAGAATTTTTAATCCAGACTCTGGATTAATTAGGCTTTTGAGAGAGGAGGGAGAGAAAGAGAGATAATATATTTTGCATATTTAAATGAGAAAATAGGTATCTCAGGTGTGTTCTCCATGTGGATTATATATACCTCCCTCTCCCCTTCCCCTTCCCCTTTCTCTGCCCCCCTACCTCATTCTTTATGGTATTGGTATTGTGGCTCAGTGAGTAAATTACCGGTGTTGGCTCCTTGTGTCCTTGGGTAAGTCACATTACCTCCCTGTGCCTCAGGCACCAACATCATCGATTGTAAGATTATCTGGACTGGGAGTGTGTAACAATCTTATGTGCTGCGTACCGCGCACTATGCTGTAATTGTGACGCGCTTTGAGTCCTGTTGGGAAAAAAGCGCTATATGAAATAAAGTTATTATTGTTAGATTCTAGAGGAATTATATATATAAAAAAACACTCTAATAATAGAAGTAGAACAATGAAGGAAAAACGAAGCACCAAGTCCAGCCGTAGAACAGCAATGACACCAACAGGGATACGTACCAAAAAATAAGCTGTTTAAAATGTAAAAGGTGAAATCATTCACCTTGATAAAGGACTGTAGAGTTCCGAAACGCGTAGGTGTGTTTGTTAATTTGTTCTGATCCAATTAAACAGCTTATTTTTTGGTACGTATCCCTGTTGGTGTCATTGCTGTTCTACGGCTGGACTTGGTGCTTCGTTTTCCCTTCATTGTTCTACATCTAGAGTACCCTTCACGGATGCACATTCAACCCTGGACATTGGAATACACTGGACTTGCTGCTAATAGTGGATGAAGTGAGTTCGTTCCATATTGCCATTATTATTGTGTCAGTTTTAGGATGTTTCATCTACCGGTCACCTGCTGGTGTCATTGACATTTTCCTTACTACCTGGTTTGTGGGATTGTCATTACCGGGCTGCATCCTAGAGACACTTCATATGTAATTACTAAAGGGTTGTTTTCCATTTCATTACCTTTTTGGGCTTTAAGTATTGTCTTGAGAGCACCACACACATCTTTTTCATAATAATAGAAGTAAAATGTCTTGTAATAACTACAATTTAAGTGGTTGAATGAAGTGTCCAGTCCACCCGGTGTTTAATGCTGCTTAAATGAGCAACCAATCAGCGGCCTCATGCAGAAAAAAAACGACCAATCAGCGGCCTGGCTGAAACAAGAGACAAAAAACAGGAGGAAAAAATAAAAATAAGAAAAATAATAACAGGGGCACACCCCTCGGGTCCCCTTAGAATGCATGCAAAGTTTCATGGCCTTGGAGCTATGGCTCTGACAGACAGACAGACAGACAGACACACAAACTCTTTTATTAGTGTAGATATATATATACTACAATATGCCGTATACTGTATACACATGGTTTGCTTAATGTTTAGGATTATAACAAGGAAGATATTATACTGAAGGGTGCCTCAGTCTAACTTCAAGACATCCACATGGGAAAATAAATTGTCATGTGATTTTAGTGAAAAGTTGATTCAATATTTCGATTTACATTTAAAACA
>WSYH01014232.1:0-15897 GCA_036426205.1 Ascaphus truei
GGTTTCCTTCTTCCCCTCTGGCTCATGCCGTTTCATACCTAGCACTTATCTTGGACCCGCCCCTTGGTCTTCCATCTGGGGATCCTACTGACAAGTTCCTGGCCCTGTCTGAAACAACAAGGAGGGCGGGCCTGTCTATGTCAATTACTGTAATAACAAGGGTGTCTGCTCTTCCCGAGGCTCCTCTCCTCATTCCTCCACTGGACACCTACCCCGACAGAACTTTCCTCTCTCTTAAATACCCCTCGCGTGACGTCTGGATCCGCAAGCAACCCAGGCCGGGCCTGGCCTACACCAACACAATGTAGTAACCCGGCGCCGTACCTCCGATGGTCGGTGCGTGCCGGAAGCCAGCTGGGCCCACTTCTAGCATGCACACGGCATGAAGAAAGAGGCCTGCGACGCCAACCTTCAGAGCAGGGGGTCTCCAGAGCTCAACCGCATTAATTTAATCTCCGGGGACCCCCTACTTCCTGAGATAATTTGCGCTCTGAGGCTGCAGGTCCCCACTGGTCCAAAAAAAAATGGCTATTAAAGGTCCCGGCCGGCCAATGGGGAACAGCGATGTCATCCCCTGCGGCTTCTCCGATTGGTCCCATGACGTGGGACCTTTTAAACAGAACGAGATACCGTCGTTCACTTTCCGATGTGAGTATCTCTGGGGCAGGGAGTCCCGTAGCTGAAATTAATGCAGCCAAGCTCCCGGAGACCCTCCCTCTGTTTTCCCACCTAGGGGGAAATATATAATATATGTAACGGGTTTCTCTGGACTGGCCCTACCCACCCCAATCTCATATTGGCCCTGTGTTCTAACCATTCCCCATTACAGTGTGATTTCTGGTGGTGCACCTGTTGCAACAGGACTCCTGAGTCTCCCGCATGAGTTTTTGGGGATTGTCAACCCCGACCAGGCAGCTGAGGTAGTGTGCTTGAGTCCTCCCTATATCCCGTGCAGCGCCTCCACCTCATCAGGACCCAGCGTCCGCTTGTGGATGGTCCTGGTGAGGAACTACTCCTCTGATGGGTGCCGCCCCCTGTGTAATCAACTCCACACTTACACACGAGGGTTTCTTTTATCGAGTCATCTTTATTGGTACGGTGGGGCCAGCCCTGCCCTCCACAATGGGTGAATTTTGCCCTCCATTGTCTGCACCGTACTATCCCTTGAAAGGTATTTCCTCCTAATGTAGGATTGCCCTATCCCCCCGTAGGAATCTATTCTGCACCAGGTCCCTGGTCACATCTCATTGTCCTGTAGTGTACAAACTCTGAACTCCACTACTTAGCCACAATCTCTGAACTATCACCCAGAAGCAACTAAACTTTTGATCAACAGTGCTCGTGCCTTATGTATCCTCTGGGGGCTACACAACTCGGACATCACCAACCGGGAGTCATAAGCCTGTGGCCATCCCATCCATACATAGGGCACCTCATCAGGTGTGAGGCAACCTCCATGATTACTGCTGGGCATGCCCATAACTTACCAGGCCTTACTGTCAGCATGAGAGATACTGCAGCCATTTTAACAGGCATTGTTACAATATATTATATATTTTAGTTAATCTTTTTTACGTTCCTTTAAAGTGCCCGTTTTCGATGACAACCAATTGTATGCTAACATAATGTATCGTTAAACGAGATGGTAGTGGAAACGTTGTTCTTGGCATTAAGTAGCTTTGTAGGATCAGCGTTAAACTCCGGGAACATCCCGTCCGTCCTGTTTGAAGTAACGTCCCTTCGAAACCCGGATTCTGCAGGGCCTTTCGATGGATCTGGCCCTAAATGCCAAGTTTATTGACGCATCCCTGTTAATTCTACACTAACACAGTACCGCTGATTTGGGGTTTTTGAGTAACCATTATAGCCTCAGAGGTAATGCCCGTTTTCCATATTTTTCCCACTTCATTTTTCAAATCACTAATAATAATATGACAGCATGGAGGACAGACATTTATATCCTGGGGTGTAATATCACCGACTCCTATTAAAAGTACAGTAATTAATGAGGTATAATCAGTTGAGTCGACAGGCGAAAAGTAGTCCTTTATCGGCTTGGCTGCAAGCGATAAAGAATTACTAAGGATGGCAGGTCACCTGGTTCAAACTCCAAGCCATGCAACACTGAGGATGGCTTCGTCCGTACTTTTGGATTAAATATAACGAATCAGAGCAAAATGTTAGACAAACCAACACAGATTAAACCTCACTAATATATTATTTTTTAGATTATATGATAATTGTAACTGCCTCTGGATTACTAAGGGGGTGCATTATTCGGGTTTAAAACTGTGTGGGAGTGGTGTGTCTTGGGGGGTCGGTCTTCTTGTATTATTTGGGGGTAGGAGTTTTTTTTTTTTTTAGGTATGGTATTTTGTGGGAAGGGTTGTTGTGTCGGGGGCCAAGGGGGGGAGGAGAGATGGCGTAAGTAGGGGGATTGAGGGAGTGGGATTGGTGAGAAGTGGTGTAATTGATGGGGGGGGGGGGGGAGGGGGGTGGAAGAAGAGAGAGGAGAGAGTGGCTGTAAGAGGGGTAGGGGGGAGAGGAGGGGGTAGTGATGACGAGAGGGGTAATAGTGACTCTTTCGTCGCTTTTCTCTCCCTCCTTTTTCCTCTTTTTTCTCCCTCTCTTGCTTCTTCATAGCTTTTTTTTTTTGCTCCTCTCTTCCTTTTTTATCCCTTCTTTTTTTTTCTCGCCCATTGTTGTTTTTTTTTTTCCCCCCACTTCCCCTCCTTTTTCTTATTTTTTTTTTCTTGTCCCCCCCTTCCCCTTGCTATCCCCCCCCCAAGCCTGCACGGATCCAGCACCCTGAACAAGGAACCAACACGGTAAGCCAATTCCGGGGACTTTGATGTAGATACCTGGCTAGGAGCCGGGCAAGGAGAGTTACACACACTTCCACTATTATATATTTTAAAACGGGGTGAACTTTTGGGTTGCCGGACCAGAACCTATAAACCTTTGCACCATAGTTAGAATGTGGAACTGTCAACTTACCCAAAACTCCAGTGAAAATCCCCCACCTTAGGAGGTTGGCATCTGTGCAGTGAGAGAAAATAAGATGACGCGTGACTTTGCCCCGGTTTAGGGAACAGTGCCGGATTTTCTTTAACATTGTCCCGACATTTTAATCAACTTCGTTATGGAGGGTAAGAAGTACAGAGATCCTCCACTGTGCAGTGCACAATCAATAAAGCTATCGCGTCTCGGCAGGTCTGCAGCCCCCTGCCTTTTTCCCCATATCTCTTAGCTTACAGCGCTTCCACTCCACTGCCCATGGATTCTGGGTAATGACATGCAAATGAGCTCATGTCACCTTTGCTTCTTATCCCATGTCAATGGTGTGTGTGGACACCTCTATCTCCCGCCAGGCGCAGCCAGTAGGGTGTACACACATATCTCCCCTCATCCATGTCTCTGGTTCTAATTCAGACAGGGTTGAGTGGGTAGCTACGTTGGTTACCTCTTAGCTCGGGTCCTCTCTGCGTTGGGTCGGGCAAGGCTGTGAGGAGTTTAAACGATGTAGAACAGGGCGCCAGATGCTTTTCACAGGCACTTTGTTGGCGCACCACATCAGCAATACATAGGCCAGCTGGCCATGGACAGGCTTTCATCAACGAAAATTGCAATCTTCCTCGTGCATTCGAATGCTCACCTGTCCCCCCTGGGTTCCTACAGAACCAGATTGGTCCTCCCTGTCCCCTTCCAATCCTACTTAAACTGGGGACACGATGAAGTCCCTCTCTTGGCTCAGAACTGACACTTCTTTTAGGAGAGGTCCTCCAGTGGGGCTCGACTCTGGGCCCTCTCATAGACTGCCATGACACAGGTCTCATGCCTCCTCTCACATCACCCTCCTTGGGTAGGACTTCAACCTACCCCTTTGGGCAAGACTAAGAAATCTGCAGAATGGGTTTTCCCCACCCAGGCTCTCACTACCCCCTGGCAGACAGGATATCTTCACCCCCTGATGACGGACTGGACCTCCCTGTCCTTTGGAGGGGGATCACAAGTTTTATACAGAGGAGAGCCCCTGGGCAAATTAAAGTAGCTGGCCCTCATTCCAGTCAGGGATTCCACTGCTCCCATACATGGTGCCTGCCAAGCTGCAACATAATGCTAACTCTATAGGAAGCTAAATCACAAGCAGGGCTATGTGCGAGTTGTTTTAACCCAGCACGCCTGCTATTACCAGGACTTGCATGCCAGCCAGAGAAATGCAGGTGCTGCTACATGTGTTAAACCATTTTCCACCTCACACTGATGAGACCCAAAAGGTCGAAACAGCCGTCCTTTGAGCAGGGTTACTGGCCCCAGGGCGCCGAAGATTTCTAGGGCCAGGACTTAGAGATACACCATCCCTCCCCCCCCCCCCTTTGCCCGCCTTTCTAGCCCCCTTCTTTACCTCCCCCTCTCCCATTTATCTTCTCTTCCCCATTCTCACCCCCTCCTCCCTTCCCCTTCCCCACTCTCACTCAATCCCCCCCATTCTCGCATGTAATTTCTCTCCCCGCGTCGCACTCTTCCGCTCTTTTCCTCACGTCTCTCTCCCTCACCCCCGCTTTTCTCAGTGTCCCCCCATCTCTCAATACCCACTCACACTCATTCCTTCCCACCCCTTACAAAATCTCCCCCCTACAAAATACATACCGAAAAAAAGCCCGGCCCCCCCCCAAAACAAAAAATCCCCACCCCCAAATACATCAAACCCCCTCCCCCCCCAATACATACAAAATTTCCCCAAATATATACAAACCCCTCCAAATACATTTTTTTTAACACAATTATATTGTAAGCTCCTCGGGCGGGCTCCTTCCTTAATGTTACTTTTACAGTATGTCTGTATCACTTATTCCCATATCCTTTATTTATATTATTTGTTATTTATATATTGTATTACTAAACTGTGATGCGCTATGGACAAGTTATGGCGCTATAATAAATAAAGACATACAATCAATTAATACATACAAAAATCTCCAATACATACAACAAAAAATATATATATATATATATAATTATACCTATATATATATATATAATTAAATATATCTCCTCTCTCTCTCTTCTCTCTCTCTCTCTCTCTCTCTTTGGGGGCGTGCTTGCCTCCTCTCTCGTAGTGCTCTCTTCATTGGTGGCTCCGTCCTCCCTGTTTTGGTCTGCCCCCCCGACTCCTTCTTCCTCCCGTTCTTTCCCAACAAAACTTTTGATAAAGTTTTTTTTGGTTTAAACAAAACGTGTGGCGCCTCTCTAGCATGACTAAGAAAAGAAACGATTGGCCCTGTTTTCACATGGGGTTACTATGCACGCGCTCCTGTGGATTGGTTGAGCCCCAGGCGTCTTTCCGCGTGGCAAACGTTGACAGGGTGTGGCTTCCCTCCTCACGTGTGTGTGTTTCCCGGGGCCACAGCGGTCGCGGGTCCCGCCTCTCCTTCAGTGTGGATGTGTTTCCCCCGGGCCGGCAGAGCGCGGATCCCGGCTCCTCCTCGTCCTTGCGACCGCGGGGCTTTCAGGGAGAGGAACCCGCCCCACAGAGAGGTTCGCCGTGATCCATCCAAGAGTGGCGGGCGGGATAGTGACCGGCGACAGTAGTGTGACCCTAATAAATCTTAGTAGTTTCTATACGCGGAATAAGAAACCCTGTTTTCTGGGGGTGCAGTCAGGGGCCCTGGCTCAAAACTCCAATCCTCAAGCGCCCCCCCCCCCTCCCCGCAACAAGTGGCTTGTCATCCCAGCTTCAGCACAGGTGGTGTCAGTCCCAGCTTCAGCACAGGTGGGCTTTTAGTCCAGCTTCAGCACCTGTGGCTTGTCAGTCCCATCTTCAGCACAGGTGGCCGCAGTTGATTAAGCCACCTGTGCTGAGCTGGGATAACTCCTTAAAACTTGACCGGGGGGGGGGGGGGGGGGACGGGAGTTGAGCACCCCAGGTTACGGTTATACTACTCATACATGGTGGGGTGCTGGCTGGGCAAATGGCCTCATTAATCTACACTTATTTATTCAGTATTTTGTTTCTTCTTGTAAAGGATGCTCATATCTCTTTCTTAACCACTTCTTTAAGTCTTTATTCTGTCTTTCCTTGAAAATGTACAGGCTAGTTAACGGTGTTGCAGTGGTAAATAAGGGGACTATATTCAGCCTTGTTTACCTGGCAACGGATGAATAAAAAAAACTTTTTTTACCCACATCCCAAGATATGTGCTGCCTGGTCTGTACCCAACCCTAACCATAATGTACATGAACAACAATACCCTATATCACACCTGTAAACATCCCAGCCTAACCCCTTACCCCCAACCACTCCAGCCCATATATCTAGCCTAAATTTACCCACACATGCCATCTAAACTAATATCTGTTTAATGCTTTATCCTAACCTAGTCCCTTAGATCCAGCCTGCTTTTAACCCAAACGCAAGTGCCGCCTACGCATGCCCCAACCACAACCTTTACCTCTATAGGGTACCTAACCCTTACCACACCCTAGCCTTATATGCTAGTCTAATCTTTACAATGCCACCCCAAACCTACTATGCCTGCCTTCCCATAAGGCTAACCTTGGATTGCCAGCCGTACCCTTGCCCCAAACACTAATGTGCCAGCCTAACTTGTTCCTTTTGACCCCAACACTAGTGTGCCAGCTAACCCTACCCTAAAATATCAAGCCTTACCCTTACCCCAACACTAATGCCAGCCAGCCTAACCCTACCCAACCAGAACAATGCCAGCCTTAAGATTACCCCAACCATAACAACCAGCCTAACCCTTACCGCCAACCATAAAATGTCTGCCTGACAATCCCGACACCAGCAAAACTCTGACTCCTAATAATCTGTTACAGAATAAGTTTCTATGAAAATGAAGGAAAAGGGTTTATAGAGCCGGGCTGCCGTTTATTCTACTTTCTGATAATGGGATCCAAGCCCGCGTCTTCACACCAGCCTCCATCTTTCTTAAATCAGCAACAGTCCCGCTGCTCTTTTATAACTCTTCAACCCTAAAGTCATTTAAAGCAGTGACTTCTCCTACTTTTTGACCCTTTCCTTCCTCCCCTTTTGTTTTTCTATGCAGCAGATGTAAGCAAGGGGTCTCCAGAGATAAAGCCCATTCAGCCGGTTTACGAGATACGTACCTGTGAAGTCGCACCGTACCCCTTCAGGGGAAAACATAATGGCCATTTTTAAACTCCCGCCATACGTGGGCCAGTACTATAGCCGCAAGTAAACCGTTGCGACTTCCTGATGCTGCGTGACGCTAGGGGATGTAAACAGAGAGGAGTTGGGTCGTTCCTGGTATATCATCTCGTAGACGCAAGTAGGTCCCCAAGGCTAAACATGAATGGGGGTCACTCTGAAAAACCCTGAAACCAAAGAATGTGGGGGGCTGTGTAATGCGGTAATCAGTATTGGGGGAATAAACCAGTCCCAAGATCCCCCAACAAGTCAGGTGTTCAGCAATCCCTGCTTTCAGACCGTTGCTCAATCAGTCTTTGCTTCAGCAGAAGGGATCAATCAGGGCTCATCAAAGACGACTGAAGTAATGGATGTTGACCACCTTGACTGCAAATGCAGGATATCCTGACCTCTTGGGGGGTGGGTGGGGGGCTTGAGGACTGGAGTTGAAGCCCCTCCTGTCTAGATTACACTTAAACCACCAAGCACTGGGTTTTGTCAGTCCTGAGAAATTATGTGTTCTGCCTTTTGTGTTTTTCATTTGAATAGGTACCATAATCCACTTTTCATCCGAGTGACCCGTACAAGCTGCACACCACCATGCTGTCGGCAGCCTTGCTCCCAACAGGTTATGAGCGAGGAGTGTTGGTGTGGCGGACCGCCTCAAGCACAAACCCAAACATGGACATGTGTTGACTCTGCCCTCCCCTCCCTCTCGCAGGATCGTAGTCGCTGCTCAACCGAGGCACTTGGGGATGCACGGATAGAGAGGAGAAGAGAGGGGTAGGAGGGAGGACGCAGTTGGATCACAGCATTAGACAACATGCATGTCCTTCTGGGGAGAGCTGCGATGTTACCCGGCTACACTTGTGCAGATGGGCACAGGGGCATCCGCTTCCTGTGGGTCTAACATCTCTGTGCAGTTGCGTGTCTCTGAGCGGACACGTCCAAGCCCAGTTATGCCTGAAGACCCTTACCGCAGGGGGTTGCAAAACTTGGGGGCAACCGATTTTTTGTGGGGGGGGAGGGGGACGCGTGGTCAAGTGGGGTTACAGAGGCCTCTGCGCTTTCCTCAAGGCATTTAATTAATGCGCGGGACTGCGCGAGACTCTGTAAACTTAACGGGATTCAGAAGGCTTTGGTTCAAGACGCCGCAGATTATGTCACGTCACATGACCTTGCAGCGTATTTGTCACCATGGCAACGCGGCATGGATGCCAAGGCGTCATGTCACATAACCCAATGCGGCGTCATTTAAACGTCGTAAAAAGGTAAGGGGGCACGAGCACCGGGGAGCTGGTAGCAGTTAGCAGACGGGGGGTGCAGCTCAAAAAAGTTTGCGCCTACTGACCTTAGTATTGTATGTCTTGTTATTTATAATAGCGCCATTAAAATTACATAGCGCTTCACAGCAGATACACTGGTGGAATCCAAAAATAACAATGAATATAAATAACAGATCATGGGTAAGTGACTTAGACATTAAGGTATAGTATGGAGTCCCTGCTCCGAGGAGCTTACGTCAAGTTGTACGTAGGAGAACTACAGAGACAGTCGGAGGGAGTTCTGGTAAGTGCATCTGGCAGGGGGCCAAGCTTATGGTGCCAAGTGTTCAGAATAGCACACACTGCTATTCATAGCTTCTTTAAGCAAGTGTGTCTTTAAGGTGGGGGGTTCCCTTAAAGGTGGATAAGAGGGATGCTAGTCGGGTACGAGGGAAGGGCATCAGAGGTGAGGGGCAGTCGATGAAATTTCCAAGTTTTTTGAATTATCAGTAGGTTTAAGGCGGGAGAGGCTTTAGATACAAGGGGGGTAGAAAGAAGACATCCTTGAGACGAACGACAGTTCTGGATGGTGCAAACGAGAAATTAGGGCTGAGATGTTAGGAGGGGAGAAGAGTGTGAAGCTTTAATAAGTGTAGGAGAAGATGGGCGGTAGATGCCGGGATTGGATCGGAAGCCAGGAGGGATTTTCATGGGGGATATGCTGAAAACAATATCTAGGAAAGAGTAGAGTGATTTCTGGCAGCAGCGTATAGCGATAAATTGTAGGGAGAGAAGGTGAAGGCAGGAAAGGCCGGACAGCAGGAGGTTAAAGATAATCAAGACGGCAAGAAATGAGGGCCTGAGTCAGAGTTTTTAGTACAGTCGAGGCAACAAGGAAAGGCGTATTCTTTGTTATAGTGCAGAGGAAAAAGCAAAGGGTTTTAAAATGTTTTGAATGTGAGGGGCAAAGTGAGAGAGGAGTCGAAGTGTGACCCCTAGGCGCGTGCTTGGCTATGGGTGAATGATCGTAGTTCTCAACAGTAATGGGAGGAGGTAGTAGGGCCAAGGTTTGGGAGAAGTATGAGGAGCTCTGTTTTAGCCTGTGAAGTGTAAAGGCGGCGGAGGGCCATCCAGGTATGATATAGCAGAGAGGGACATCAGAACTTGTTTGTACAGCAGGTGTAGCGGGTGGTGAAATATATTTGCTGTGTCGTCAGCTAGAGGTGATAATTTAAACCCAAAAGATTTTTTAGGTCACCGAGAGAGAGTGGGTTACAGCGAAAAGCAGAAGAGGTCGGGACAGAGCCCTGGTGTCATCATTCTCTCATCAGTGCCATCGCTTGTCTGCCTGCGTCTGCTAATACACTGTCCCTTTCTACCCCTTTCACCTTACTGCTTCTCTATCATCGTTAAACCTTTTCCCCTCACCGCCCCTACCTGTGGGACCTGTAGGCAGACCGAGCACTTCTCTCTCCCACCTTTAAGGGAAACACCTTAACTGACCTTAATGAAGCTTTCAATAAGCGGACTCATGGCTACTGTCCCACACCCCACATCACTCCCTACCACACATCGATGCCAAGCACTGCCAACTTAGTTCCTTACCCACATCAAGGCCAGGTACTGCTCCATGTACTGCCACTTACCAACCATCGGGCCAAGCATGCCATCTACTGCACTTACCCACCATCAAGGCCAGGACTGACATCTCTGCACTAACTCTGCTGTCCTGACGCTGTCTCTGTAACACTCCCATCATACCACTTAGAGGTAAGCTCTCCGGGGCGGGATTTCCTCTCCTGTTTGTGACACTTGCTTGTGGCACTTCTTGTGCTTGTAATTCCCTTACAGCGTGCCTCCTGGTAAACTCCTGTAGGCGCTCAGTAAATCCAATAAAGATGGGTGATGGTTGGTATACTCGGCACAGTGACACAAAGGCACTTACTCCAATGTGGAGCGGGATATTTAATCCGGCTTCCCATGTACAAAAGTATCGCTGAAAATGCAAATACGGCCCGGAGAGGGACCTATAGTTCTTTAAATTTGCAAGGTATGTGACATTGTGTATCTGAGCCTTTAACTACTGCAGTGCCATATAATCTTAGAGGCAGGCTAACTGTGCCCTTCATGTCCACCAAAGGGATGATGCTCTGCAGGTGGGAGTGATGCTCTGTCAGGTGTGGGAGTGCAGTTGGATGTGCTCTGCAGTGTGGGAGTAGAGTGATGCTTGCAGGTGTGGAGTGTGATGTTCTTGCAGGTGTGGGAGAGTGATGCTCTGCAGGTGTGGGAAGTGATGCTCTGAGTGTGGGAGAGTGAGTGACTCTGCAGGTTGGGAGTTATGCTCTGCAGGTGAGGGATGTGGATGCTCCGTTGAGGGATGAGTCGGTAGGAATGCTCAGGTGTGGGATGACCTCTGCAGGGTGTGGGTGATGCTCTGCAGGTGTGGGAAGTGTGATGCTCTGCAGGTGGGGGTGAGTGATGCTCTGCAGGTGTGGGAGTGTGCTCTGATAGGTTGTGGGGAGTGATGCTCTGCAGGTGTGCGGTTGGAAAGACGAGGTTCATGCAGAACAAATTCCCGTTGGTAAACGTGTTTTGCTGTTCCTCTTTCTTCTGTAGCAGAAAACCGCAGCGTGGTGGCGAGTCCGGAGGCAGGAGGACACAACAAGCCGGGTGTCAGGGTGAGTGACCCCGCTCCTTGGCCATGACATCCTGGTCCTGTAACATCCTCCTAGTGTTACAACTGCTTGCACGTCTGCCCGAGCCCCGCTCCTATCCTGCAGCACGCCGCCCAGCAAGCCCTCCTATCCTGCGAGACACGTCTCGCCCGCACCGTTCAGCGCAGCAGTCCGCCCCCTCAGCTACCTTATTTCTGCAGCAGGTCTCGCCCACAGCCCCTCCTATCCTCAGCGATCGTCTCGCCACTCAGCCCCGTCCAATCCTCAGCGAGTTCGGCCGCAGCCCCCTCCACCTGAGCAGCGTTCCCCTATCGCACACCCCCCCTATACCTGCAGCGCGTTCCGCCTCGCGCAGCCCCTCCTATCCTGCACAGCCGTCTCGCCCGCAGCCCGCCTCATAAGCAGCAATCGCCAGCAGACCAAACATAAGGAAAGTCGCTCTTGCCCCGCAGCCCCCCCCTATCCTGCAGCACGTCTTCGCCCGCACCCCCTCCTAACTATGCTAGCCGTCTCGCCCCGCAGCCCCCTCCTATCCTGCAGCAGTCTCGGCACCGCATCCCCGTCCTATATCCTGCAGCGGTCTCGCACACAGCCCCGTCCTACCTGCAGCGCGTCCGCCCGCAGCCCCCTCCTATCCTGCAGCGCTCTCGGCCCGCAGCCCCCTCCTATCACTGCAGCACGTCTCGCCCGCAGCCCCTCTATCTGCAGAACGTGCTCGCCCGCAGCCCCTCTAGACCTGCAACCACGTCTCGCCCCAGCGCCCCCCTCTATCCTGCAGCACGTCTCGCCCGCAGCCCCCTCCTATCCTGCAGCACGTCTCGCCACAGCCCCCCTCTATCATGCAGCACGTCTCAACCCACAGCCCCCTCCTATTCCTGCAGCGCGTCTCGCCCATAGCCTCTCCTCCAGATCTCTCGCCGCAGCCCTCTCTGCGGCAGCGCGTCTCGCACCGCAGCCCCCTCCTATCCTGCAGCGCGTTCTCGGCCCGCAGCCCCCTCTATCTGCGCGCGTTCGCCGCACGCCCCCCCTATCCTGCAGCGCGTCTCGGCCGCAGCCCCCTCCTATCCTGCAGCCGTCGCCTCGCCAGCCCCCTCTTCCTGCATGCATCGACCCCATCCTGCAGCACAGTTCTCGCCCGCAGCCCGCCACTATCCTCAGCACTCTCGCCCCCGCATGCCCCCTCCTAATCCTGCATGCACGCTCGTCTCGCCCGCAGCCCCCGTCCTATCCTGCATCGCAGTCTCGCCCGCAGCCCCCCTCCTATCCTGCAGCACGTCCTCGGCCCGCAGTCCCCCTCCTGAGGCGTCCTGCGCAGCCAGTCGATCTCGCGCTAACGACCCAGCCACGTCCTATCCTGCAGCCGTCCTCGCCGCAGCCCCCTCCTATCTGCACAGTCAGCCGCAGCCATTCTGCGCACGTCTCGCCCGCAGCCCGCCCTCCTATCCTGCAGCACGTCTCGCCACAGCCCCTCCTATCCTGCACACGTCTAGCCCCCAGCCCCCTCTATCCTGCAGCGCGTCTCGCCACCCTCATATACGCAGCACGTTCTCGCCCAGCCCTCCTATCCGCGCACGTCTCGCCCGCAGTCCCCCTCCTATCCTGCAGCGCGTCTCGCACCGCAGCCCCTCCTGATCCTGCAGGCTCCCGCAGCACGCCTGCCCGGTCTCGCTCCGCTGCTAGCAGCGCGCCCACCCCTCCTATTCCTGCAGCGCGTCTCGCGCCCGTCTGCAGGATAGGAGGGGGCTGCGGGCGAGACGCGCTGCAGGATAGGAGGGGGCTGCGGGCGAGACGCGCTGCAGGATAGGAGGGGGCTGCGGGCGAGACGCGCTGCAGGATAGGAGGGGGCTGCGGGCGAGACGTGCTGCAGGATAGGAGGGGGCTGCGGGCGAGACGCGCTGCAGGATAGGACGGGGCTGTGGGCGAGACACGCTGCAGGATAGGACGGGGCTGTGGGCGAGACGTGCTGCAGGATAGGACGGGGCTGCGGGCGAGACGTGCTGCAGGATAGGAGGGGGCTGCGGGCGAGACGCGCTGTGCAGGATCGGAGGGGGACTGCGGGCCGAGGACGCGCTGCAGGGATAGGACGGGGGGCTGCGGGCGAGCCGCGATGAGGATAGGACGGGGTGGCTGCGGGCGAGACGAGAGTGCTGCAGGATTAGGAGAGGGGCATGCGGGGGCCGAGAGGTGCTGAGGATAGGTGGGGGCTGGCGGGCGAGACTGTGCTGCAGGATGGGGGGGTGCCGGGCGAGAGTGTGCAATGCAGGATAGAGGGGGCGTCGGCGAGCCGTTGCTGCAGGATAGGAGGGGGCTGCGGCGCGAAGACGCGCTGCAGGATGGCAGGGGGGGCTGCGGCGAGACGCGCTGCAGGATAGGGGGGCTGCGGGCGAGACGCGCTGCAGGATAGGAGGGGGCTGGGGCGAGACGCGCTGCCGGAAGGAGGGGGCTGCGGGCGAGAGACGTGCTGCAGGATAGGAGGGGGCTATGGGCGAGACGCGCTGCAGGATAGGAGGGGGCTGTGGGCTAGAGACGTGCTGCAGGATAGGAGGGGGGCTGTGGCGAGACGTGCTGCAGGATAGGAGGAGGGGCTGCGGGCGAGACGTGCTGCAGGATAGGAGGGGGGGCGCTGCGGGCTATGAGACGTGGCTGCAGGCTTAGGAGGGGCTGCGGGCGAGACGTGCTGCAGGATAGGAGGGGCTGCGGGCGAGACGTGCTGCAGGATAGGAGGGGCTGCGGGCGAGAGCGCAGGATGCAGGATAGGAGGGGGGGCTGCGGGCGAGACGCGCTGCAGGATAGGACCGCGGGCTGGGCGAGACGCGCTGCAGGATAGGAGGGGATGCGGGCGAGACGTGTTGCAGGATAGGAGGGGGCTGCGGGCGAGACGGCTGCATGGTAGGAGGGGGTGAGGGCGAAGACGGCTGCAGGATAGGAGGGGGCTGCGGGCGAGGACGGCTGCGGATAGGAGGGGCTGCGGGCGAGACGTGTGATGCAGGTAGGAAGGGGGACGTTGGGCGGGCGAGAACGCGCTGCAGGATATGAGGAGGGGGCGTGGTGGGGAGACGAGGCTGCAGTGATGAGGGGCTGCGGGCGAGACGCTGGCAGGAGAGGAGGGGCTGCGGGCGAGACGGCTGCAGGATGACGGGGCTGTGGGCGAGACCGCTGCGTAGGACGGGTTCTGACGGGGCTGGGGCGAGACGTTCTGCGAGATTAAAGGGGCCTGCGGGCGAGACGTGCTGCAGATAGGAGGGGGCTTGACGGGCCGAGACGTGCTGCAGGATAGGAGGGGGCTGCGGGCGAGACGTGCAGCAGTTGTAACACTAGGAGGAGGTTACAGGACACAGATGGTCTGGCCAGGAGCGGGGTCACTCACCCTGACACCCGCTTGTTGTGTCCTCCTGCTCCGGACTCTCACACGCTGCGGTTTTCCTGTACAGAAGAAAAGAGGAGACAGCAAACACGTTTACAACGGGAATTTGTTCTGCATGAACCTCGTCTTCCAACGCACACCTGCAGAGCATCACTCCCCACCAACCTGAAGAGCACCTCCCACACCTGCAGAGACATCACTACCCACCACCTGCAGAGGCATCACACTTCCCACACCTGCAGAGCATCACTCCCACACCTGCAGAGCATCACTCCCACACCTGCAGAGCATCACTCCCACACCTGCAGAGCATCACTCCCACACCTGCAGAGCATCACTCCCACACCTGCAGAGCATCACTCCCACACCTGCAGAGCATCACTCCCACACCTGCAGAGCATCACTCCCACACCTGCAGAGCATCACTCCCACACCTGCAGAGCATCAATCCCTTTTGGACATGAAGGGCAAGTTAGCCTGCCTCTAGATTTATGGCACTGCAGTAGTTAAAGGCTCAGATACACAATGTCACATAGCCTTGCAAATTTAAAGAACTATAGGTCCCTCTCGAGGTGCCTTATTGCATTTTCAGCGATACTTTCTGTACATGGGCAAGCCGGCATTAAATATCCCGCTCCACATTGGAGAAGTGCCTTTGTTGTCACTGTGCCATAGATACCAACCATCACCCATCTATATTTGTATTTACTGAGCGCCTACAGGGATTTACCAAGGAGGCACGCTGATAAAGGGAATTACAGCACAATAAGTGCAACAAACAAGGTCAGACAACAGGAGAGGAAATCCCTGCCCCGGAGAGCTTACACTCTAAGTGGTATGATGGGAGTGTTACAGAGACAGCAGGTCAGGACAGCAGGAGTTAGTGCAGGAGATGTCAGTGCCTGGCCTTGATGGTGGGTAAGTGCAGTAGATGGCAGTGCTTGGCCACGATGGTGGGTAAGTGCAGTACATGGCAGTACCTGGCCTTGATGGTGGGTAAGTGAAGTAGTTGGCAGTGCTTGGCATCGATGGTTGGTAGGAGTGACTGTGGGTGTGGGACAGTAGCCATGAGTCCAGGCTATTGAAATGCTTCATTAAGAGGTCAGTTAAGGTTTGTCTTAAAGGTGGGGAGAGAAGGTGCTCGGTGCATACAGAGTCCCACAGGTAGGGGCGGTGAGGGGAAAAGGGTTTAAGATGAGAGAGAGCAGTAGAGGTGAAAGGGGTAGAAAGGAGACAGTTATGAGCAGAGCGCAGGAGACAAGCAGGGGCATGATGAGAGATGATGACACCAGGGCTCTGTCCCGACCTCTTCTCTTTTCTCTGTACACACTCTCTCTAGGTGACCTAATAACATCTTTTGGGTTTAATTATCACATCTATGCTGACGACACACAAATATATTTCTCAACACCCGACCTTACA